>JAVCKV010017579.1:0-25559 GCA_032274145.1 Herpochondria borealis | reverse complement strand
CTGCCTGAACCCCAACAGGTCGAGGACGGTAAGAAATGTTGTTGGAGGTATCAAGTGCGCCATTGTCCACTTTCTTTCAGCCTATAGGTGGGTTTTGATGTTTGCAATGATGTTTAGAGTTCGGACTTTACAATTCTGAACTTATGCTTTAAGGTCGAACTTTGTAGTACAGCGAGCGTGAAACAGCACAACCACTTAGCAGCGAAACAGCACGACTGCAGCGAAACAGAACAACAACTGCAGCGAAACAGAAGAACTGCAGCGAAACAACCTGCAGCAAAACCAGTACACCGTAGTCGACTGACTCCGACAAGACGAGGACGCCACGTGGTGACCTAACTCTAACCCTGCAATTTAGATCTTAGCGTAACAGAGCAGCAACTTTAAAACAGCAAAGCTACAATTGGCAACTTGCAATTGTTTTAAAACAGCGAAGCTATAATTGCTACAATCAGCACATTTTAGCTAATTCCTATAATTTAATTCCTATATTTCAATTCGTACATACAACTCTTCTCGTACGTTCAGTCCTATTTTAACTATTTCCTAAATCATCTTCTATCTTCACGTTATTGCCGTTACAAAGCGGCATTGTTTCCAAGGGCCTGCCCAATTTGGTTGGCCTGGGCTGCCGAGAGGTACTGGTTGCGGCTAATGGCTAACCCCGTTCGGATGTCACCAGCATACCCGTTGCCACAGTACAAGGCCAGGACCTTGGCAATGTCAAAGTGAGTTCCTTTCACGATTGCATTGTGCCCACGATGCATGAGGATGGTACCATTGTGGATGGCGGTCGAAACAACCTCATTACTCCAGGCAGATTGGCCACGGGCTAAAGTCCGTGATGACATCACGTACGCGTGCACATTGGTGCTCAAGATTTCGTCGACGGTCACTGACTGAAGAATGTTGATGTCAGCTACATACAGAGTCACCAAGGGCAGAATCATCAACTCAAACTTTTGTTGGTCGAAGATGTTCTCGCTGTTCTCGTACTTCCGCAAAGTTCCATCAACTCCAGCGGCGGGGCCGAAGTTGGCATGGTTCATCCCATTGGCCGGTCCAAAAGCCAATCGAGCGATGACGGTGGCGGCAGCACCGCGCCTGAACTTCATGAAAGATTTCATCACTGCATTTCGTGATTGCCCCAGGACCTGATGCTGAAGGATCAACCTAGGTGGTAGTTGTACAGCGAGGTCGAGTAGACGCGCCACAGCTTCTTCCTTGACTTGTCCATAAGTCAAGTTGGGGTCGTAGTCGCATGTCAATAGATCGAACTCAGCCATGGCAAAACCAGGCCCTCCAGGCGCCCCTGCTGGTGGACGACGGTTTGGGGAGGCTGAGACTGCTTGAAGGGTGGGTGTACCGATAACATTGGTGCTTGTGTTGGTGGGTGCTGTCCCATTCAGAAGGCTGGCCGTAATCCGAGCGTTGTAAGGCCTCATAACGGTAACGCGAGCTTGGGGTGTCATGGGCGGGTGGGCCGGGTTCATTGCGTTATTCATATTCATGGCGGCGGAAGTGTCTTGGTCTGAGTATGTGGTGGGATTTATGAATTGCTTTGGGGTTTGCTAGCCTACGATTTGTGTGTCTTTTGGCCCCTTTGGTCTCCCTCCAAACCCACCCCAGGTTTTGGCGATGGTTGTCGTGTTTCTTCCACGTTTCTACGTTTCTTCCACGGTCTCTTGCTTTCTGTTTCTTTCTGATGTTCTTGTTCCTATTTGAATCCCGCTCCATGCTTCTCCTGCGTCTCTGAAGTTTTTGGTCCTACCCTCTAACCTCTAACCCTTCGTGGAAACCAAAGGCCATCCCAGTCCAAAGCCTACCCTTGTCTCGCTGAAAATCAACCCTAGTTCAAAGCCTTGTCTCTACCCTTGTCTCTAAACGTTGAAGTTGGAATCATACCCTACTACTACGAGTGACTACTGTGATTGAATATATACTAGAAGTGTACACCAAGAGTTAGTTTTAAAAGATATTTATATCATCGTCAGGCACGCAACATTGGCTTTATGGCATGGCTGTTGGCTTTATGGCATGGCTGTATTTGCGTGAACCCCGACAGGACCACCGACAAGGGCAAGTTCTGATGCTGTCATGTTGGCTAAACGGTGACCTCCACCCGCGAAGGTCTGTCGCAGAACGGAGATGTACCCATTTGCGCCATGATTACCACAGTACAAAGCCAAGACACGGGCAATGTCATAGTTGACACCCCGAAGGATCATATGATCGCCCTGATTCACTTGAATAGCGTTGTCAAGAGTGCTGTCAAGGATTCTTGACATTACGTTGCTGTTACTCCAGGCACCCCACTTCCGAACCTTATTCTTTTGGGCGGTGACGAAATTTGCCACATGACAGTCGAGTATGTCAGATACTTCCACATGCTGGCCCAAGTTTATATCGATAACAAACTGTGTTACCAATGGCACAATGCAACAGTGGTAGGTCTGCCGCTCGACATCCGACCCGTGCTTGAACCGCCTTAGGCTCGCTGGCCCAAATGAATTTACTCCCGTATTCTTCCCAAACGCGCACCGGCAGATGATTAGCGCTGCAGTATTCTGTCGGAACGTACGGTATGCTCTAGTCACTTGCGCCGCGTGTCTACCGCCAAGAGCCAAGTTGTGCATGATTGTGCCTGCTGGCATCTGCACGTTACTGATGTCGATCAACCGCTTCAGTGCTTCCTCCATCTCATCTCCCCAGGTATTTCCAGGTCCAATGGGTCTGTTGGGGCACTGCATGGCTTCAAACTCGGTTATGGCCACCAAAGGCCGTCCAGACAGTGGCCGTCGATGGGGTGATGTTTGCAGTGCCTGTAGCGTTGGTGTCGTCACCACTCCCAGTGATATGTTTGTTGGGATCGTCCCATCAGCAACACCTTCTCGCACAGCGTCGTTGTGAGGCTCCATCGAAGCATAACGTTCTCCTGGTGTCATCGTGGATGGAATCTCAGGTGTCAATATCATTGTGATTGGCGCTTCTTTCATGGGTAGGGATTGTAATTGGTTCATCGGAATGGGTAGGGATTGTAATTGGTTTATCGGAATGGGTACGAAACGGTTGACGGGCACAGAGTTCACTTGCAGATGTTCCATGGGTACAGTGGTAGCGGTAGACGCCATTGTCGATTGAGCAGAATGTTGTAGCGTTTAGAAGTTGTGCCGTTTAGAAGTTGTGCCACGATCAGAAGATTCTATGTTTGTGGGAACACTGTGTGTTTGTGTCTTGTGCTGTATTCCCAAACCAACAACCGAACTACCGTTACTTCCGTTACTTCCACTTCGTTACTTCCACTTCGCTAGCGAAACTTCCACTTTACTTCCACTTCGCTAGCGAACTTCCACGTTTCGTAACCGTCTCAACCGTGCCTCCACCACGACTCCCCCCTCAGGTATTCACTCAGATATTCACTCTGCTATCCACTCAGCATTCCACTAACATATCCACTCAGTACATGCATTTCTCACCATTAAACTTCATTCATCCGTTATCATACCAGTCAGTACTCAAACACTCAGCACCATCGAACATCACACTTATCACACGTCATCGACCTCACACTTATCACACGTCATCGACCTCGGCACCCAACACTTATTATCAACACTTATTATCCCACTTCATCGACCTCGGGCACTCACACTCTCCACTCACACTCTCCACTCACACTCTCCACTCACACTCTCCACTCACACTGTCCACTCGGACCTCAGCTCTCGCCCCGTCATCTTTCAGGCGCCTCTTCACCAGCCTCTCACCTCTTCACCGGCCTCTCATTCATGCTCTAGTCAGCGGTGTTCTCGTCAGCGGCGTTCTCGTCATACTCGAGGGGAGAAGTAGCATACCCTCGGTAGTACCCGCGCACTGCCTTGATGACAAACCACACCATTTCCATCTCGTACCCATCGTTCACCCTTGACAGGAGGGCCCTGATGAATGCCCTGAGTTTCACCGCTGAGCCATTATTCATTGAGCCCAGATCTTGCGTCACGAGCTGGGCAAAACTCCCAAGGACTTTGTTGGTGTCCCGGTACATCTCCCTCGGGATCCACTCCCTTAGGCTAGCCTCCACATGAGGAGGACTCACAACTGCCCCGCCAATTGGTGGAGGGACCAACCCAACGGCCACCGCCACTTTCATAACATGCTTGTCGGTCCCAATGCCATTGTGAAACCCGAAGGCTTCGTTCAGTGTAAGCACGGCTGTCTTTCTGGCCACGCCCTTGAATGCCACCAGGCTTGCATAATCTGACGGTACCTTCCCTCCATGTTTCGTGATGATGGTTTCTGCCATTTCTTTCAGGTACCCTGCTCTAGCATGGATGCCAGTGCTGCGAATGCATGCGAGAATCTGAGCCTCACTTGCGGCGTGCAGCGCGGCAACACTCAACAGTCTCTTCTTGTGCAACTGTATTGTGGCGAAGATACACGCAGAATCGGCAGTGGCAGAAGACAGGATCAGGCATACAAGCATAGCAAGGCACTTAACGTCATTGTCCATGGGACACCCAATGCCCTCCCACAACCGAAGATCCCAGTGCCACCGAACGGGCGCAACACCCTCCCGGGCGCAGCCCAGCATTAGTGCATGCAGAGTACTGAGGAGATCGCAGGCCATCTCCTTGAAGTACACAGTCGGCTTCGTAAACGTGCGGCCATTACCCGTGCGGCCATTACCCGTGGGGTGCGTGCATATCGGGGGTGTCACTTGGCACACAACCCCCTCCGGCTGGTGATGGGCCTGCCATATCTCTGCAAGACTCCTCCTGTGGAAGCATGCCACAAGAACACTTCGGTAGATGTCACCACGGCCGTCTCTTCCAGTTGCCAATCCTAGCTCACGTAGGAATTCCCATAGCATCTGGTCCTGGCCCTGCAGCCAGTTGGCAGCACGTGCCATGCTAGCCCGGGAATAACGACGATCAGCAATGTCTCGAACAATGTCTCGAAAGAGTGGGGCGATCTCCTCTGTTTCAGCACCCATTATCTCTTCCTCCCTCTGTGTTTCAACCGCAATATTCCCCGCAGCTGTGCCCGCTGCAGTGCCTCCGACGAGAGGGGCATTGTCCTCTGTTTCCTCTGTAGACTCAATGTCTTCTGTTTCCTCTGTAGACTCTTGTGCTACGGCACCCATTGTCACATCCGCCGTTGCCATCCCAACGACATCTCCAGCAACTACACTCTCCTCCGGATTCGCGCTAGCAAATCCACCAACCACAAGGCATGGGTCCACTACCTCGGCATCTACGTCCGTTCCGGCTGCATCAATTAAGGCTGCCAGTCGTCGTCTGGACGAGTTCCCCCCCCCTGCAGTGCCCACCGCAGGCCTCTTGCGATCAGGCGTAACCGCAGCAGGCAGTGCTGCTGTTGTGGGGTTGCCCAGTGCTGCTGTGATTGGATCTCCGTGTCTTTTTGTCGTGGTGGTCGTGGTGACAACAGTTGTCGTCATTGCCCGTAACCACGAAAGACCTCTGGGGTCTTCCTCGTCGTTGTTGCCCCCAGCTGCGACGATGGCTACAGCAACTGGCAGCACTGCAGTGTCTACCGGCTCAACAGCAACTGGCAGCACTGCAGTATCGTCTACCGGCTCAACTGGGATGACCGGCTCAACTGGGATGACTTCTGTTCCATTTATCGGCTGATCTGTGATAACTGATGTTCCATTTCCTCTTTCTGCTCCTCCTTCTGTGATCGCGCTTCTTGCATTTGTTGTCCTACCACTTGTTCTCCTGCGCTCTAGCCGTCTAGCCGTGGATAACTTAGCACGGTCCATGTCTTCGCTGATGGCCACATTGTAGGAACTGCCATCGCTGTCAGAACCTGAGCCGCTTTCGGAGATCTGGGAGTTGGTGGCTGTGGCGCTGCGGCTGTTGTCGAGCATCCTCCTGCGCTCTAGCCTCCTGGTGGCAGACAACTTAGCACGGTCGGTGGCACTTGCGCTCTCGCTGTAGTAACTGCTATCACTATAATAACTGCTGTCAACAGTGCCGCTGTAACTGCTGTCGCTGTCGGTGTCCTTGCCGTGGGTGTCCTTTCTTCCCGCCGACAACTTTAGTCCTTCCTCCCCTCCTTGCACCGCCTCTTCCTCCTCTCCGATTGCCTCCTGTTGCTCCTGCTGCTCCTTCTCCTCCACTGGCTCTTCTTGCTCCTCAGGCTGAGCTGCGTTGTCGACGACATCGGGCTGAGCTGCATTTTCGACGACATCCGGTGCCTGTACAGGCAGTCTCCGGCCCAAGGGATAGTAGTTCGTCAAAATTGTCTGTCCGGCCCTGCGCATCTTCTCCTGGCAGCCGGCCAATATCTTGTCTGATACCATAGCATCAAATGCCCGCAGCGACGGTGTCTCCATCAGATTTTCTGTCATCCAAAGCAACAGCTCGTTCGTTTTGTCAGATTCCTCGCTACCTGGCCAGCTCCACAGCAACTTATGCAATATAGTCCGCCCGAACTTGATGTCACTTTTGAACTGCGACAGAGTAGGGAGTTCCGGTAGTCTCACAACCCCGGTCCCGCTCACACGGTGCCTCTCCTCTAGAGCAAGTCGTTTAGCGTCCCAGCATACCGACATGAGACCATGCGCTGTTTTGATGAACTCCAACAAATGGTTTGCCAGATTGGGAATTCTCGGAATGATCCAGAAGTTGTCAGCAAGAGCATTTACTGGAATGGTTCTGGCTGCCGCCCCTAGTCCGTTGATGAACTCAAAAGGATGGCACTCCAAAATGCTGCAGGCCAGGAAGAACTTCGACAGCCGCTTGCACCAGACAGCCATGGCCTGCAAATTAGCACATGCGATCACAGCGGTGACAGCATCATCAGTGTTCGACGCAACCTGCATCCTCTGGGTCGCTTGGTCCCGCCATTCCAAGACTTGTTCCTCTGTAGCGTCGCCCTCCTCAGGAAGTCCGGGCACCAGCACTGGAGGTTGTCTTCTGTTCACGGCGGCGAGCGCAGCTCTCCTCTGCGCCTCGGGCACATTCATCACTTATGTTTATTGGTTTGCTGTTTATCGTTATGCTGCTGTTCTGTTTTGTGAGACTTCATTGTTGCGGACAAGCCGCAACAGCAAACCCAGCAAACCCACCACGACCTGTCAAACCTGACCAGCGAAACTAACATAACCAGTCAAAGATCAACCAGCCAAGCCCAACCAGACGAACCCCATAACCAGCCAGACAAACCCCACCAGGGCAACTCATCCAACCCTTGCCGCAGCGATCGCTCTTACGCCAGTTCACTCACACCCCAGCCAGCCAAAACCCAGTCTTATCCAGCCAGGCACCACCCAGTTTCAACCCAGTTCAATCTTACATGATTGCCGCTTTGCGGAGGCCCGCCGGTGGTATTCTTTCTCCTGTTGTCCTCTATTCTTTCTCCTGTTGTCCTCTATCGATTCTAATTGTGTGTATCCAGTCTACTACCGGTGGGGGTGGGGGTGGGTACTGGTTAGCTGAACTAATTAAAACCGCCGCATGTGACAAAACAGCCAAATTACCTATAACCTAGCCATTTTCTGCGAGGAATGAGTAGCATGTAGCTTCCAAAAGCAAGCATCAACGCATTGGCGTTTTTAATTAGGAACGGAAATCTGCTGGCTGTCTCCGCTTGCTTTTCGCGGAGCTAGCTACCTGCCTACTCTGCATAACACTCAGGTAAACGCTCAGCTAAATGCTCAGCATTCGTGCATCTTAAAATTTCAATTTACTTCAGAAATTACTCGGCACGCGCCATCATTGGTCACACTTTCATTGGCTCTACTCTGTTGGTGCGGTTTTGCCGCCATTCCGATGTCCAATTTGCAATCGCCTTGAAGTTAGGGCACAATTTTGAGCAGCACAACCACAAGTACCAGATTATTTTCCGTAAGATTATCGCCAACTGAATATTACGTTCCTGTGCGTCTCACCCATTTGTTGACATGGCCTCCTATACTAAAACAGCGGTTGATGGCAGAGTCGCAATAGCCGAGGCTTGCAGTGACGGTAGGCGGATCCGGATGCTCTCCATGAACCATGGCCCCTCCGAGTTTGGTATTCTCTGTGGTCCTATTCTTCCCAATGGTCATGCTTACATCACGTTGGACGATAATCCGAGCAAACAAATAAAAGTGGCCACAGGGTCCTTCAAGATAATGACCAAGGGGCAGATTAAGCGGACAATGAATCGGTACCACGGGAAGTGGAAGACAAGCCTTTCGATATCCGACGATGACGATGAAAGCGATGATAGCAGCGCCGAGTTTCAAGTGGATGAAAGCGACGAGTGCCAAGTCAACTCTACAGCCCCGAACGTTGGCAGGTACACCAAAAGGAAGGCAAAGACAGTGAACACAACCATTGAGGTGAAGGGCCGATGGAGGAAACGGACTCGTACACGGTACGTCCAAAAGACAATTCACGATGGTGTCCTCCCCAGTGGGTATACACAAGACCCCAGCCAGTGTATTTCGCCCATCAGACCAACTAGAGAATCCGCCTGTGATAGCACTCCTAGTACTTGTGCCAGCAGTGCATCAGAGACAATAGCCTAATTCCTTATTAAACAATCATAACAAATCTATAACAAAGTGCATAACATACCTATAACAAAATCCACTAATCCTAACCGTCATTCATAGAGACATCTCTTGGCTTCAGTTTGGTGTTCTCTCGTCTGAATCTTGTCAATTTTGTGTTCTCTCGGTCCGAATCTGGTCTGGACTGCACGCCCCGGGTATTGCAAAGCGAAATGCAATTGCAACGCAGACAAAACAATTCCAGACAAAGCTCGCAAAATTCCTCGGAGCGCAAAACAACTTTCTCACAAATTTGATCATCACCAATTAAATACTTTCCTATCTGACCATGTTGCGAATTTCAATGACACAAAAACACTCTCCAGAGACCCCAAACCCCTCTTCAGGGACCCCAAAACACTCTCCAACAGTAACCGTCCTGGTGCAAGAGAAGCTGAGACTACCCAGCAACCCCACAGACGAGTACTTGACAGAGATGCGGAAGAACAAATTTTGCGTCAACGAGCGCCCTTCCAAGTACCGAGAAGTCTTCGACGATCCAGAACAAGGTACTTTGTGGTCCCTTGATGACAGTTTCGAGTGGACCACGGAGTTTGGAGACTGCATGCAGGGTAACCCGAACTTGTCTGTGGCGATGTACCAGGGGAGCCCTACTCGCAAGTGGCTTTGCCAGCGATCTCTTGTGCTGCTCAGGGATCAGACAACTGGCATTGCTGTCCTGCCTGTGCAGTCATGTCCAGAAGGAATGGAGGCATGGTACGAGCTTTACTGCCCCGACGACAGTACGCGGTGGTATCAACTGAAAATGAATTATCTGGAGTCCATCAAGACAGCACTACCCGAGGAGGAACCCACCGTTGTTGCCGTGCAGGAGTCGTACACTGAGGAAGAGATTGAGGTGGAGCAATATTCGCAGGACCTCCATCGTCCATGGGCTACCATTAGCAGGTCGAGTAACACGATCTTCACAAACATTCAAGCGAGCACCTTCTTCTCAGGTTCACCCGATTCCGTCCGATACAGCAGCGGAAGCATAAGCGATGGCAGCGAATCCAGCTCTGCCAAAGCTAGGGACTGTGCCGCCGGCGAGGCAAAGATGAACGCAGAGTTTGAGGCGAAGTTCGAGGCTAAGCGAAAGGCCGACCCCCAGTGGCAGCAGCAAGAGGAGGAAGCCGAGGCTCGGAAGGCACAACTCCTCGCGACAAGGCAGGCAACCGTTCGGTGGCTTGACAGCGCCAACTCAAGCAGCGAGGAAGAGGAGGAGAGCAAGATCCCGGACAAGGTTAACTTCAAAAGGAAGAAGCCGACTACCAGAGAATCTTAGGCAAATCTTAGGCATTTCAGCGGTAATAGGTAATAGGCCAGAGAAGACTTTCCATGCGAGTTTCTAGTAGCTGCTAGTTAAGAAGCTAAGACGTTGTCACTAGCTAGAGCCATCAGTAGTACTAGTACCACGTGGACAGACAGCTGCCACTCACAGTAGCCAATCACTCGGCAGATATCATATCTTTGGATCATAGGATCATATCCCGCGATCTACATCCCAAATCCGAAAACGTCTACATCCCAAATCCGAAAACGTCATTCCCCGGTGGTACCCCGACTGACCCCAGTCTGTCACTTGATCCAACACACAACCCCCCCCAACATGCTTTTCTTCCTTGCAGCTTCCGCCCTTTTCGCTGGGAGTATCGCGGCAGGAGGCATGGTAGTTACCGTTTCTGAAGCAACCAAGAAGAAGGGAGCGCAGAAGAAGGAACCAAGCCCGCTGCCCGTTTACTCAGGACAGGACGGGTATGGTACCATGATACAGGTCGCAGACGAGGACGAGAAACGAATTGTTTTCCAAATTCACGGCACCCATTCTTTGGTGGCAGAGAGCTCCGTCGCTGGAAAGTGCATATTTCCCTACCCGGTGACCTTGGGCATGACACCAGTACAGCTAGCAGGAGTCAAAGCAGAATTATCTGCCAGTTACCTATTGGACTGGTTCCACGAGGAATTCAGCAAACCGGACAGTCAAAACAACGGCTCGCACTTGCCGCCCGAAGCCCAGCAGGTAATTCCACTGTGTCTATTGATGATTACCGTCGTCGGGAAATACAACGGCATCGAGCTGGAGGCACTATTAACGCTTCCCAGAGGGGCAGGCATTGTTTGTCTGGCAGCAAAGCGGTTCTCTACCATCCCACACGTGAACGTGGCTACTGATTTCGGTGGCCATTCCGGTGTCTTCGGCTACCTTTGGTGTGTTGTCGAACAGATCTTTAGATCCTACAACGTGGTAACTCCCCAGTCCGATCGACTCAACCCTGGGTTGAAACTAACCGTACCTTAGCAATGCATTAGAAGCAATGCATTTATTGACGTCTAAACTAACTAACGTGGTAACCAACAGCTGATTGTGTTAACTTTAACTAGTACCCGTCTTCCATGGCAAGGAGAGAGTTGAATTCGAGGGCGCACGAAGGGATCCGTGTATTGTTAGGGATAAGTCTATTTGTGAGCACCTTGCCCTGCAATCCACACAGACCGGCACGGTAGGACACGTGCAGGCGGTCGATGTACTCATCTCTGTTATCGAAGTCGTCAGGATCTAGGTTTCTTCTAGACTCCCTGATTTGAGGACCCAATACGCGGACCGAGCACGGAACCAGGTGGCAGTCCGGACAAAAGTTCCCGTCGCAGAGCTTCGGCACAAACGCGGACTCCTTCTTGAGCCTCTCCCACTGCTTGCTGTACTTTGGGTGAACGAAAACGCTCTTCTCTAAACTCTCAACGAAGACGCATTTCGACCTGTCCATTCCCTGAAAGTTCTTGTTGGCGTTTGCGAATGATCTTCTCAGAGACATCTGCCTAGCCCCCCCCTTTTTTTTCCTTTTCTTCGCAACCTTGGTTGGCATGGGCCTCAACGACTTTTCGAGGCTGTCAGCCCTTTCTCCGAACATGACAGCCTCGAAGCTGGGCTTGTATGGTTCATTGTCGCCAGGGCTCATACTATTATTTTTATTTGAGACTATAATCGTCGCGCAGAGAGTTTGTGCGGTATCTTGCTACTTTGATCTGGCTATTTTGATCTGGTCGACATCTGATTTGAATTTGAATTCAGAACACTAACAAACAAACGTCTCTTTGGACCAACGACTATACTAGCTGGCTTTTAGCTGAGTGCTTGGCTGAGTGCTTAGCCGAGTGCTGAGTTCGGGACGTGACTGAGAGATGGCATGACTCATAAGTAGTGGTCCTAGCTACTAGTAGTTGGATGATACGGAAATATGGTCCCATAATACGATCTAATCATATTGCGGGACAGCCATCTAATCATATTATTGCAGGACAGCCGGAAAACGTCAGAAACAGCCAGAATGAGAAACAGCAAGAATGAGCAACGTCACTCATCCAGCGCCCCACGATTTCGTCCTGTCATTTAAAAGTTTCATTTTTCGCTTGCCGCCATGCCTCAGCGCTTTGACAACCATGAGTACTACTCTGACACCAACCCGCCCTTCAGAACTTTGGTGGACTCCATCGTTGAGCTAGACGACAGGATCAGGAAGTTGGCTAACATCCTGTTTAGGGGCGGTACCGTCTCCTGGACTGTTGTCCTTGCCTCTATCTTCAACACGATTATCACTATCGCAACCACATTAGAAGTTGACCTCGTCGTCATTATCGAGAGAAAGATGGCAGTGAACAGCATGAAGTACCCTGTTGAACGGACCGAGAGATCAGCAGTGGTGGCGTCGGGACGCAGAATGCCCAAGTACAACGAGACGAAGTACGACGACGACAGTGCATTAGATGACAGCCCTGTGCAATTGCTCCCCCCAGAAGTAATGAAATCCTCTCGAGTTACTGATGCGGAGGAGATGAGGGATCTGTTTGAAACCGGCTACAAATCGTTGGATCGGCTTGTCTGGAACTTCGCCGGAAACAGGGGTTGGTTGGACATGTACAACAGCCTGTTACTTTCCATTTCCCTTCGAGCCGAGTGCGGAGAGCTGTGCGGCGCAGTGGAGTGGTGTGCGGAAATAGATAATTCGGAAAAGTCTCTGAACCCCAAGATTGTCAACAAGGTGGCAGCTGAATTAGCCGACGTGACAGTGTACCTTTTGCACTTGGTCAGAATCTTCTCCGTCATTGACGTGAAGGGAATAATCAAGCGATCTTTGACTATTCATCAGTCGCGGGGTGCCGCTGTGGAGCAAGACTTGATCCACGAATCTCAGGGCGCGGTCGCCATCCCGCGCGACTCCATTACGGAGAGTGACTTGATCCGAGGACGAAGGACTTCGGTAGCTAGTAGACTAACATAGGAGTTGATTAGACTAACATAGGAGTTGATTCGTAGTCGTAATCTTAAAAGTTTAGTACCATCGTGATAAAGTATAGTAGCTGACGGGCAACATTTCGTCTCTAAGAGAGGAGGCCAGTGCAGTAAAGTTGGTGCCCGAATGGGGCAAGAAACATAACCAGAAACAGCCAACACGGCACCCTAACGTAACCGTAACGCTGGATAAGAATCGCTGGATAAGAATCAACTAACGGTTTGGTTTAGTTTTTAGCTAGAATACTGGAACCATCCTTCCTCGTCTCGGCGCATGACAAACGTTTCCAGGTTGCTCACGGGGTAGGCCGAGTCTATGCTCTCAAGGATGCATGGGGTTAGATCGGACCTACCCCATCTAAACCTGGACTGATCGGGGCATTGCTGGAATACGTTGACCGAATACCAGCACCGGAGACACCACCTCTTGGCCTCATTGCGAAGAGCCGACCACGGGACTGTCTCGGAAGAGTTGTCGTGTACAAAAAGGCCGTGATATCGACCGTCAGCTCGCTTGCTACTAAGCTCCACCAAGCTTGTTTTGTCTATTGCGGACACAGGGAACTGTCGTGTGACGCAGGTTTTCATACCATACACAGACATGCAGCCGCAGGTGGGGTTAACCTCTGGGATGGCAACACCCGAGAGAGCCAGGTAGATCAAGGACTTAAACGCCATGGCTGTCAAGGCTTTAGTGGGAGCCATGGCATTCTCCCAGTCATGTCTCGCCACTGGGTCTACAATCCAGCTACCGGTTGCTCTTGTAAGGGGCTGTGCCATGGCAACGACTGCCTTGCTGGGGCAATTGTCCTGCTCGTTGAAACACACAAGCTGCTGCTCTCTAACCAAAGCAAGGGGTATCCAAGAAACTGAGCTCTTCTTTGTATGTATAGTTGGCTGTGCTAGGGGGGCGTGATACATCTTCTCCGGTGTGCTCCTTCGGCCATGGTCGCTTGGTCTTGGTTTTGGTCCAGTCACCCAATGCATGTCATGGATAACCATGAAGAACCGCCATCCCTGTGGGAACAGGTCTACCAAGTCGATAATTTCATATTTGTCCACAATGATTGTGTCTCCGTTGCCTGGTCTGCGATTCGTTAGCATTTGAGACATGTTGCTGCATGTAGACGCTGCGAAGATACTAGACGAACCGTCCATTAGAGCGTAATCATAGGAAATGCCAGCAAACTCCCCAGCATATTGAAGGTTCTTTGCTTTGTGGTTCAGAAGAATGAACGCTGGACTCCGCTCCTTCTGCCCATACAAAACACGCTTTGTGGCGAAGTCGTTGGTAGCGCCAGAGCCATGGTTAACTACGCGGTCCTTTCTGTCTCTGCGATCCATGTCGAGAATTATGTTTACTATTTATGGCTGGGAATACTAGCTAGGACTCTGGTAGTACGAGCTTTCGAAGGTTAAATGAAGAGACTTGAGCAGGCTTGGTTGGGCGCAGCATTCAAATTCAAATCTTTAGTTTTTACAGATAGCTATATTTGGGCTAAACACGTTTCCCTAAGTGAACTTCGCCACGAATCCTCCTAGCTAGGTGGAGATCTTTAACCATGACAGTGACTCTGTTAGCATGGATAGCGCACAGGTTCATGTCCTCGAACAACTTGACTAGATAATCCTCACTGGCTGTCTGCAATGCCAGCACAGCAGCCCCTTGGTACCTGAACGAGCCAATACCGGATTTACCGAAGAGCTCTCCGTGTATTTCTTTCACCAGCCTCTGGAACGGTTGCCTTCTAATCAATAGATCAGTAGATTTCTGGTAGCGCCTGATGTCTCTTAGGGCCACCGCACCCGGCCTGTAACGTCTTCGCTTCTGCTGGTTGCCTGCCTTCTCCACTTTAGGCCTCTGTGGTCTTGGTGGATTGCCCAGATCCCTTCGTGGTGCTGCTTGTTTACTCCTTGCCATGGCGCGCTGTGTTTTGTAGCTACGCTAATACTCTGAGGAACTATACTATGTGGGCTCAACAATCTATCGAGCACCTAGAATTCGAAACCACCTAGAATTTGAAACCACCAAGAATTCGAAACAACCAGCATTCAAAAACAAATCCAACGACAAACAACACGTGCTTCCACCACCAACGATCCTCGTGCCCGGTGTGATTAGCTAGCAGAGCAGCTGAGCGAAAAGCTAAGCGAGAAGCTGAGCGATAAGCTGAGTGTATGGCTGAGCAAATGCAGCGAAACCATGTGTTTGAATATCATATAATTATATAATATTAGCATATGATCAGATGATATCAATTGGGCTAGAGACATACTAAGGATCACCTTCCTTAAATTACAATAAATAACAATAAATCCCAGCCCCATTTACAACAAGTACTAAATAAATCCAAAATATATTCATACCACATAAAGCCAGCCATGTTCCTCACGAGCTATACGGCTGACGTTCTGAGAGGGTTCGCTAGGTATTCTGAGGGTTCGCTTGGTATTAGCTAGGAAGTGAAACACCAGCTGCTCATGCTAGCTACTAGTGATGTCATATCTTTGTTAACATGCACCATGTCCTACCAAGTCAGCCATGTACCTCACGAGCTATACGGCTGACGTTCTGAGAGGGTTCGCGATTGCAGAGAACTGGTACTAGTACATTAAATTTGTATTCCTTAGCTAGTAAGCACGCTACTAGCTAAAGTGGGATGTGGCATAGCATGACTCGAAGCCATCAACTTTCAAATGGCCTCCTTTAAAGCGCCGAGATCATTTGGAATGTCGATCATTTGGAATGTCGGCCTCGGGCGCGGCAGTATCATTCTTGACAGGGGCCTCTCTTAGGTACATGCTGTGCCCGGGTGAACTCCTCCAACGTCCCTGGATCGCGATATCTTCGTCGGCAAAGACACGAACCTCTGCGAAGCCACAGGACCTTTGCAAATACCTCCAACGTCCTTGGGTCACAATGTCTTCCTTGGCCAGGCCGCGAAAATCTGCAAATACACAGGGCCTCTGCAGAGCCACGGAAGTAGGGTTATCGTTTTGGAAGGCCATTGCATAGAGTACGTTAACAAAGGATACAATGGCGTTAAAGAGAACCCTTACAAATGTTTCTTCGCTATCGTTGCTCATGTTTGTGTTTGGTACATGTTTGTGTTTGGTACATGTTTGTGTCGCGTGGCTTTTGAACCAAGGCTTTTGAACCAACGCATACGTGTGCAGCGAGGTCCCTTTCCTGACGTCGCCCTTGTCCTGACGTCGCGTGAAGATGCCCAGATCATTTCTGCATTAACCTTAGCCTTGAACAGACCGAGTGATCGGCAGCTGATGTCCTCCAAGTTGATGTCCTCCAATCCAATCATATCGGCCACGCAATATGATCCAATGATCCAATCATATGATCCGACCATATGATCCAATATGATCCAATGATCCAATCATATGATCCGACCATATGATCCAACCGTATGATCCAACCATATGATCCAATCATATATCCCCGACCTATGAACAATCGCCCCCATCACAATCAGATTGCTAAAGGTTGCCCATGCAGCAGATGAGAGATTTACCAAGATACTTAACTCAACTCTACTTGATTTTACACAAACAGGCCAAGCTAGCTAGCTAGCCTAATCGCAAGATTCTGCCAATTAACCCTATCCATACGCGCGTCGACAATATCAGCTGAGAAATATTTCGGAAGTAGCTAGGAGGTGTTCAGCCACATCCTGTCTGAGTGATTAGCTGAGTGATTAGTTGAGTGTTTCGTTAAGCCAAAGGTCAGCAGCACGCTCGCTGCATCAGTATGCATATCAAACAGATTCATGGTACTACTAACGAAATGTAACACGTAGTCGGTCCTAACTTTAATAAAGAGCTCCGGAAGAGTGCGCTTCCAGGAGAAGGTAACATAGTGGTGTTTCAAGATGAAGGTCCTTGGTAGGCCTGGTAGGCTTTACCAAAATTTGTTCTCGACGAATGCCTGGTCGCCTCTGTATTAGTCTTTTTCTTCCTTCCCTTCGTGGTGGGAGGGGCAAGGTTGTGTAGCGGCAGGATATGATTCCTCCTTGAGTGTTGAAGGGCCTTATTTTGCGACAGGGGATTTCTCTTCGAGTCATGAAGAGTCTTACGGGAACTGCGTTCCTCTTCGGACTCGTCTTCATCTTCGGACTCGTCTTCATCCTCCCCTTCTTGCATTTCAAGTTCTTCCTCTTCCTTTCTAACTTCTGTTTTATTCGCACTGGGGCGTGGCACCGTCATTTCCTCCTCACCTTCGTCCTCGGACATGTCCTGCGGCATTCCTGCTACTCCTGCTCCTTCTACTTTCTTTGATATACCAGCTTTCTCTTGTTTCTTCCCAGCTGCTCCTTGTTTCTTCGGTTTTTTCTTTTTTGGCACCTCAACCTCTTCCGCCGTCTCCTCGCGCTGCTTCGCCTTTTTACCTTTCCCTGTTCTCTTGGAACGAGTTTTTTTTGCCTCCACGTCGGGTTTTTTAGGTGGTTTTTTAGCGTCCTCATCCGTCGTTTCTTCGTCAGACGTCGTTTGATCCTCATCAGACGTTTCTTCTTCCAAGTTGGGGGCTTTTTTCTTTTTACCTCCTTTTCTAGCGTCCTCCTCGCCCGTCTCCTCCTCTTCCTCACTTGTGTTTTGATCCTCATCATCAGACATTTCTTCTTCCAACTTGGAGGCTATCTTCTTTTTACCTTTCCCGGTTTTCTTGGAACGAGTTTTTTTAGCATCCTCCTCGTCCGTTGTGTCATCTTCTTCACCCATGATTTGGTCCTCGTCAGACGTGTCTTCTTCCAACTTGGAGGCTACCTTCTTTTTACCTTTCCCGGTTTTCTTGGAACGAGTTTTTTTAGCATCCTCGTCGTCCGTTGTGTCCTCGTCGCTCGTGTTTTGTTCCTCCGCCTTGAAGGCTTTCTTCCTTGCACGCCCTTTTTTACGCCGCGGGGCGCTGCTCAGCTTTTGAAACTTTTTATTCAACTTTTCTGTGTCTTTCTTCAGATCAGTCCTGTTAATAAGTTTAACAATCTGCTTCGTGCATTTTGAACTCTTCTCGGCGCCACCCTTTTTAAGATGCTGCCCGAAACCAGTGACTTTGTTCGGCTTCATACAATATGGGACAGCCTTTGCCCTGAAGCAGTCCATGCATTGCACCATCGTTTTCTCCGTCACCAGCACCGAGTACCCTGTGTACTTGCCTTCGTCGGTATAAACTACCAAAGGCATGTTCGAGTTAAGGGATTCCAGAAGTTGCTCGTCTGTAATTGAATCGGCGTTAAAGGGACCAGCACTTCCTGGGGGCTGCAAGGAGGTGGTAGGTGGTCCCATAACGTAAATACGTGACATTGCGGAGAGGAAAACAACGGAAGAAGGGTAATAGATTAAAGACTGTTAATATTTGCAATGATAAGATGAGTTGTGTTATTAGTATTATCTCTTATTAATAACAGCAATCGGTTGAGGACCCGGGTGAACTGCTGAAAGTCCCATAACCCAATGGTACTGAGCCCATCTAAGCATTGGAGGGGCGAGGGGCGGGGTCTTTATGTGGGGTTACCCCTGTAGATTAGCCTGTATCGCATTTATAGTTTCCCGTTTAAACTATGATATGTTCGCAGTACTTAATGGAACAGTACTTAATGGAACATGACCGTATAAGTGTTATTCGGAACACAAAAGGAGCCCCCGTAAGACACGCATTGACTAAGGTACTTAAGGGATACTTAAATGGCAAAGTACAGATTCCCCGAACATTATATAAATATTCTTCAACTCGAGGGTGTTAGCTTGTTGATGGCACGGGTAGCCGCCACCCGAATTCCTTTAGCCTTTTAGCTTGTTGATGGCACGGGTAGCCGCCACCCGAATTCCTTTAGCCGACCTTTCAGTTGCTCCGGGTCTACTTCTCCCCAAAGACTTCGCTAACTCGCCCATCGCAGAAGATCCAGGATTATCCAAGGAGTACCCCAGCTGCAAAAGGGGCTGGAGAATCTCCTGCATTCTTGTCAATGCCGTTCTTTCATCCAGGTCGATAAAGTCGTGATACTTCTTCAGTATGCACCAATCGTTGTTCTTCCCTTTTCGCCATGAATTTTTTTGTTTCTGTGGAGCTTTGCCGTTGATTTTTTGCAGTCCGTATTTCTGCTCCAGGTACTTCAGGGGTGGGCCCCCAGCATGTCCGGTGAGGTACTGATCGATAAACTGTTGCGGTGTATCTAAACCGGTGTGCAAAATAATTTTTGTTGCCCATAGAGGTGTGGCCAGAGGCCATGTAGCCGGGTCTTTCACGTCGCATTCCAGCATGTGAGGGGGGGGGTCGGGCAGGTAGATTTTTGGCAGACCTTGTGCCTGTGCTGCTGTTACAATCATAGGGCGTGGCGTTGCCAATTTGCGCTTAGATTGTAATTTGTGCTTTGCTTTCGCCGTGCTACCGTTTTGAGCCTTCTGAGGCTTCAGAGGCTTCGCCCTGCCATGAGCGTGGCGTCCAATCGGTCTGGGCTGCTCAGCAGCAACGGTAGAGAAATACCAGGCAGCATATTCCGTGGGATTCAGCGGGGGTGTGGAATGCTGCTGAGGGAAATGATGTTGCTTCATAAAGGGGGAGGGCATAGCAACTGGACTTGTGCGCTTCACGGGTGGATGCCAGACAGTACCAGCCGTACCCCATAAAACGGGTGGTTGCGCCACTGGGCGCTGTGCCATCGCCATGAAAGAGGGAGATGCGCCTGTGTCTGGCTGCTGTGCCATTGCCATCGGAGATGGAGATGGGACTGTGTTCTCAACGAAAGTCTGCTGTGTTATCGGTGGAGAAGGCGTTGCTTGAGTTTGCTGCGCAGCAGCCATAGGGGTAGGAGGTCTAATAGTATTTCCGTAACCACCTCTGAAACCGTATCGTGGGGGGACTGAAATCGGTGATTGAATAGGCATTGGCACATGGATGGGCATGAGTCCCGCGTGACGGTTAAAATGCTGAGCACAGTGCTGAGTGATTTGCGGAATGATTTGCGGAGTGTATTGTAGGGTACTATGAGGCATGTTTTGTAGGGTGCTGTGGGGAGTGTATTGCGCCGGGAGACATGGCGGAATATTTTGTTGTTGACTGACTGGCCTGTCGAAGTATGGCGCAGTATGTTGCCGCATACCTTCGGGGCCGTCATCTCTCTTGTCATCCGCAGGGCTTGCAGATGGGCTGTTGGAGTGACTAAACGTTGCCACAGAGGATGATGCGCCCAAAAGAGAATTCTCCTCGCGCGCAACAGAAATAGTGCTGTTCTCTTCCAAGTCCACGCTATTTCCAGTGTCACCAACGTCATCACAGACTTCCACAGAATCCTCCCCTACTCCTTCTTGGCCTTCTTCTTCTTCTTCTTCTTCTTCTTCCTTTTCTTCACCAGTGGACAGCCCGAAACTACTCATAAGTTGGCATAACATGTTATCTGTGCGCTCAGCTTTATCGAAAAGCTTTAACAAGTATGCTTTGATCTCGGGACTATCTTTGTAGTGGCTCTCGTCCGGTTCGACATCATCCTCCGGTAGCTCGTTCATTTTGGACAACAGTTCATCCCTGAACAAAAGAAATGCAGGACTTGTGAAAACTGGAATCGTAAGCAGCAGATGGTCCTGCATTTTGTCGTACATAACGGCCACGTCTTGCATGAGATACTTGGCGCCAGTCTCACAGGTGGTAAGAAACATCACCAGACCGTTGTCTGAGTTATTCTTGAAGAAATCATCTGCCTCTCGAGCGGCCCGTGTCTCCTGAATGAACGGAAAAAGGGCGTCGATTAATTGCTCAGGGGGGTCAAGACAATTCCTCCTAATCTTGTAGGCATCCTTTGGAGTCCGCTCGGTTAGTCTGGGATACCCACCACTCCAACAAACCCAATCCATGGGGACTCCCGTGAGGTAGTGGGAATGAAGAGAGCTGCTACCAAGTTTCCAGAACCCAGCGCTCGCGATTTGGGTGTCACGGACTCCGTCCGCATCTGCCATGCGGGCAGCGGTACCCCTGGATAGATGGCAAGTATGCATTCCAAGGATCGGTGGCTCCATATCAGCATACATATCTTTAATTAGGTTGTTGGTTGTCGTGTAGGTGATGGCTTTATTTGGATCGATCCGGGACCGTTGGCCCTTTGTAGGTGCCGTGTTCCCAGGGAAAAACCGGCGCTCATACCAAGGATGTTTGATTTGACCGTCGTCGTCTTCGAAGGGAGTAAACCCTTCCACAGTAAAGGGTGCCCCGTCAATATGGTGTTGCAGCGCTGTCTCCATTGTCCATGCCGTCCAACTGCATCTTTCTGGTTTGGATCTATGCCGGAACTGGCAGCTTATCTCGTACGATCCGTTCTTGTTGGTCTTGCTTCTATCTGTCACAGTGGTCAGCCGGGCGCTGGCATGTTTGTATTCCGGTGGTGCCTCCATCATGGTTACTTGAGAGGCCAGGAGATTCTCTCTGTGGTTGTACCGGTTGGCTGAGTTGTGTGCCAGGAGATGATGGGAGTGGGCGGTCACAGCCTTGCGGGGGCTAATTTTTTTGGACGTGTTGGTTCCATCAATAAACCCAAACTCGTACAGCTGCTGCAGCTGGTCCTGGTTGTACCCTTCCATTGCCAACGAAGCTCCTCCTCTGGGGGCATGATGCTTGTCACGCAGTTGTGCTCGCTTCGCGCTGTACAGACGCTTCATATTCCTCAGAGCGCCATGTTCCGAAATGGGTCTAGGATGCAGTTTAATGAAGGCCTCTTGACCCTCGGGGTGGGTGAGAGCCTTAAGATCCCAGTCAGCTTTCAGAGCTTTGATAGCATTGGCAATGTACGAGTCAGATACAGGAGCAAAATTGCTGTAGGACTTGGTTTTCTTGTCATACTGTGGGCGGATCATAAAGTGAAGCCCAATGTACTCAACAGCCGTATTGTGGTCTGGTATAAGAGGACACGGTTTCTTGCCTGGGTCGGTACAGAGCCCATACACTTTCACGCCCGGTCCTGCATTGCACCACGCATGGAACTCTCTCAGCATGCGCTTATATATGTACAGTGTCTTTACGCGGCGAGATCCCTCCGTGTCCTCTACAACCATTTGGTTCATTCTCAGTTGTCTTTGCATCTTGGTGTCTTCAGCCTTAAATCTCAACAACCTATCCTTTCCTTCTTTCCCGTCGCAGTCAGCAATGGTGATAATTCCGCGATCGGCAAGGGAAATAGTTTCGGGATCAAAATCGGCATCGTTACCGCTGTCTTTCTCCATCAATTCAATGGCCTCTTCGGCCGCGGTTAGCACAGAAGCGTCCTCGCCGTCGTTCTCATACACAATAAATTCTTCATCTGTTTCCAGATACTCCTCGTGTCTTCTCATTGTTATTGCTTTGGGCGGTGCCCTATTCTTTGCTGCCCTCTGCTGTCCTGCTGCCCTCTTCCTTGATGGCTTTGCGGGTGCTTTCGGCTTTGCGGATGCTTTCGGCTTTGCGGATGCTTTCGGCTTCTCCCGTGAGGACGCCTTGGCAGCCTTCTTCTTGCCTGAAGCCCGAGACGCTCCTTTAGTCTTTGCATTGCTTGCTTTGGTTCCCACAGCTCTTGATTTCTTAGATTCCTTCCTCCTTTGCAACGACGCCTGGGCGCAGGCGTTTAGTTGTCGGTCAAGGTCACACAACTTATCCTTTGTGGCCGTTGTGTCATCGGAATCGGAGAGTTCCATATCGAAGTCTGAGGTTTCAGCAGCGGTTTCAGTGGTTTCCCCCCCAGCAGCCTTTCGTGGGCTTTTAACATTATTATCCATCCTTGCGGCGGTAGAGGTGCGGTGCTGAGTGATTTGCTGAGTGAATTGTTGAGCGTTTCGCTGAGTCCTAAGCTGAGTGACTTGCTGAGTGCTCCGCTGGGTGGCTTGCGGAGCTAGCGTTAGGACCACCGCACCTCGTTGGCTCTGGCCGTAGTAGCTGTCTCTTTCTCTCTGGAGTTGGTTGGCTGGGACAGTGTTCCTTGCCGTACCCTTCTTGTGAATTATTCTACAGGAGTCTTCTCCCTGTTGTGCACATCCAAAAGTACCCTTATCAGGGACAGCAAGAACATCCATGAAGTCCTTCAGTACTCTCTCGCTGTGCTGCAGCTGCGGCATGGTTTCAGTTAGGTGTGATTTCAGTTGGGTGCAGTTTTGGTCGATGATGGTCAGCAACAAACAATGGCCCAATAAAGCACACATAGGAACCACCCCCCCCCTCCCACCTTAAGGGCTAACAGCCGAAAGGCCTTTGTGAGAAAATGTGAGCCCATATTGTGGCGGGAGGGCTAAACACCGTTCAGGGTGAGTGACAAGGTTACTTAGGAGCTAGCTACGCATTTAGTTGCCCTCCCGACTCCCCACTCCCCAGCTTTGGGGGAGTGGCTTGGGGGCAGGGAGACTTTCACAAGCATGTGATGGCAGTTAAGCGGCGGTTAGCTACATCAGGGATGATCAGAAATGCGACCAGATGATCTGAGTGAGACGATCAGGATCATTAGAACACTTGTGAGACTAGCTAGTAGTAGCAAAGATATCATGGATCCGATGTAGGTTATTGGCTACTCTAGCTAGAACGAAGGGGCGCTCAATTCAAGTGCGAGACTAGCTAGTTAGACCTGTCAATCCTCCTTGGTGGGAATGAGTTGAGTCGGATAGCCGCAATGCAAATTTCGAACCGTTGAGCAATCCGGGATTTATCCGGAACAAAAGCGACGCACTCCCGTGGCAGCGGTCATGTGAAAGACACCTTCAAAATCTTTTGAATCCATCGAGAGACGCACGAGCGAAAGCTGTACTAGCACGTAGCATACAATCAATGTGTTTCAATCGCCCACGAGTCATAACATGGAAATTTGTGCTGGGATTGCTTTATGGGAACCAAGAGGTGTCACCCCCGGCCAGGAGCATTGGCGCTCATTATTCTGCAGAGCCGAACAAGTACTAGCACAGCTAACTAACTTACTAACCAGCTAACTAACTAATAACTGACTAACTACTAACTATCGAAACCATGGCAACAGCAGTAAGAGAATATCACTTCAGGGACGATGCCCTTGCCACTAATACTAATAGCTTTTCAAGGAGAGGCACTAGCAACACCCACATGAGAATGGCAGCACCGTTGTCTCCTACCGCCCCGACGATGCGAAAAATGTCCGAATCTATCGAGGTGATCATGCCAGCGTCGCCCACATCCACCATGGACGTATTTGTCATGATGGGAGAAGATCAGATTCAACGTGTCTGCAAGTCCTCAGGAGATGACAGCTACTGCGCCTACGTATCAGATTGTGATGCTAGTGAAGCCTGCTCGATCCCACTTAGCGTTAGCACTTTTGGGTCGTCATTGTTTTTCCTGGAGAATGCATCGAGGGAACTAGAGCCTCCTCCACCACCAATTCCCCATTTGTTGGATATCTCGAACAGCATGCCTAACAATACGAGCTTGGAGGAAGACCTACTAGACATTGAGTACACCTACTCAGATGATGAAGACGAAGTAGAAGACGCAGATGCAGAGGAGGACCAGCTGCTGGGTCTGTCTTGTCTTGCAGAGCCATTTTGGGCATGCGGTTTTCTAGGGGATGGCGGTCCGGAGCCCTTCTTTGGTAGTCCCTGCGGTAGTACTTGGAAAGATACTATCAACGGGAGGGCGCCTCAGCGGCGGAATATGGTACCCGTATAAAATAGCATCGCTAGCTAGGTATTACGCCGAAGTACGAGCGGACGGGACTGCCCGAAAGCAAGAAGAGGAAAAGAGTAGACACTTATTGAACGCCTAACCCTTATGATGCACGAGCTATAGAGGCAATGCATTGGGTGGCGATGGCTGTTACTATCACGACACTTGATGATACTATAGACAGACAGACTTATTAGTAGAGATCCCGGTCGGCAAGTACTAGGATTACACTAGCTAGGTAGTCGTGTGGTGCAATGAAGGATCGATACAGTGATAAAATGGCGCTGAGCGTCCCGTCTCTTCACCAGTCGGCATTGCCTCGGAGCAATCCGGCTGAGGCAAGGCGTCCCAATGGACGTACAACCGTCGCTGCTTCTTTTTGTGCTTGGCCGGTGTATCTACAGTAATTTGCTCCGCAACTTTAATGGCGCGCATCCTTCTCAAAGATTCCAGAAACCAAGACAGTCCAAAAGATCCACCTCCTGAAAGTCTAGCAGGCTCCTGAGTTGTGTTGAATGCAACACCATGGCTGCATGATGGTGCGTTAATGGCACTCAGTCAGCGGGGCTTGACTCGAAACATAGTACCACCATGCCCAATTTAACCCAATCGATCGACAACAAGCACAAGCAACGAACCATGCTGGCGGCGCTGGCTGATGGTGCTCATGCAGTCATGCTTCCTGATCAGATACCAGGACGATGCTTTGGTCGGCGGGGCTTGGCCCAGCATACCACTAGCTGCGTCTCACCATTGTGTTCTGGTCGGCTGAAAGTTCTGACTACGAACAAAAGCCCGACTGCTTCGACGCAGTTCAGGATGTGAGGGATTTGACTTGACTCCCATCCAAGGTGTTCGCCCAGGCACCATACTGTGGAATTTAAAACATCGCGAACCTTCAGACTGAATCCTAACTATAGAATCTAGGATTACATGACCGGGACTTATCGCGGTGAACCAGGACAGGCACGAAGATGAGGAGGATTTACAGTGGACCAAACTCCAAAGGGACTGTCCTTCAACCAACTATCAGCTAGGTAGCAGCCTGTGCGATTGATGCGATG
>JAVCKV010017468.1:0-25582 GCA_032274145.1 Herpochondria borealis | reverse complement strand
ACTTAATCTAACTACAATGCTCACGTAGCACTATTCTTGTACACATACTCCTTAATTGGTGTGTTTGAGACTACAGAGAAGAATGAGAATAATTATTCTCCAAATGTTGAAATGACCCAATTATGTTCCTCAAATATCTTCAGGCGGTATATCCCTGTATTCCAAACATTGATGGCCTTTTTTTATGGCAGTGTTCAGAAAGAAGAGTTTTGATGCTTCCAGGCGCTCGCTCATGTTCCGCCTTTTCCTTGGAAATCACAAAAGATTAGCGTTTAGTTATATGAGCAAGATTTAAAGGTGCCCTTAGCAAGGCGTAGAGACAACAGTTAAAAGTTTGCCCTATACCGGAAAATCTTTGAAATAAGTGATTTTGTAAAATGACGCTTGACCAAAGTCACCACAAAAAGGGCCAGCGTTGGTCGCAACATGACTTGACCAGAAAATCTGTAACTCTACCTGCTTAAATTTTAATAAAAGAAAAAAATGAATTACTTGCTTTGTGCATATTCTGCAATTGCTTTCTTCTTCACGTAAATTTAATCCCTTTGAAGGGCGATGTCTGAATTCCATCAGTTTGATATCTCCCGTTCAACGTGTTAGCGTACGACGAGGGGGCACGAGGCTCAAGGTTGAACAGTGCTCAGTAGCAAGCTGGTGGAGAAAATAATCGTGAATCAGTTATACGTGACGAGCGGGGCGATTGGATTCGAGGGGCGCGAGGCGGTGCGCTGGGCTTATCGCAACGTGCATGAATGTCGTGCTGAACTATCGGCTTTACGGCTCGACATTCAGGCCACTACTTGTGTCGCGCGCTGGGCTTCCCATCGTTGTTCGGACAGCTCATGCTGTTGTTCCGGACTGCGTCTGTGTAAGGAAGAGTACCGCATACCGGTGGAACAGTTTAGGACGGTTTATCTAAGCACGAGCACTCGTGTGTACTGCAACAGCTTGCAGTTATGCCCTACTTTATCTCCTTGGTCCTTACCTCCAAATCAATGTTCCTAAAGCTGTACAACCTGATAGACTAACCAACGTAAACCCGCAGTGACGACGGCGACGCAAGAGTATGTAGGGCAGAGATACTGTGAAACAGTGAATGCATATTTCCGTGAAACGGATATTGTTTCACGAGAAGTTTGCTCCTGTTCCAACACATGCGGCCGATGTGTGCTTTGTACGAGATGCAACAAGCTGCGCAGAATTATAACCTGAAGCGGTGATGACGCTACGATACACAGCAAACTTGCCGACAGCCTTCTCCTATCGACGACTCGCCGCGAAGCAACTAGCTTCTTCTGCGCGGAGTGGCAAGTTACTTGCAACAAAGCTCCCGAGTGAAGTAGAAATGCTGTTTGGAGCGGGAATACTAAATCACCAAAATATTAATTATAGTGTAACTTCAAAAGAACTCAAGTCGTCGATGACACCAATATGACCCCCAAAAATGTTTCTAATGACCCCAAAATGACCATCACGATCATATGAACACTAAAATCACACTTTTGAGGTAATTAATTGACTGATAAGGTAATTTGAGAGCGAGAGTAACACAAATCGGTTTAGAAGAACTACTAAAAAGTTGTTGATTTTGTACCACGATTTGATCTTGATACATTGAAATAGATGCACGCATTACATATGTTGAATTCATATGTCTCAGAAGTGATTCATAAATAGTACATATATCCCGGCCAGTAGAAGCGGTTGTCTGTATTTCACCAAAGCAAAATTCTTCATGCGGTCGTTTACATAGGTTCACTGGAAGGAGTTTGAAAGTGAATCGATGACCTTCTTGCGAATAACCACCTGAGAGTCCCATTTCTCCTTTTCGCACACGACTCTTTGGACCCAAGTCTACAGAAGTTTCCGATCGAGTACTAGTGAATACTTCTGTCGTTCAAAAATCACAGAAATTAAACCGACCCTAAAGATCAATATTAGAGTGAAAGTCCGTACCTTTGTTGCCCATTTCTTGTTGATTGTGAACATCCTGCTCTTTACCCTGTTCTCTGTTTCACTTTACCTCTCCTCATCAGCCCATTCAGCACATTCTTTTACGCAATCGAAAAAGACTGGCATTGCCTTTTCAAACCCCACAGACATTCTGGTAAACATCATGAAAAACCCGAGCACATGCATTTCGAAATGGCGATGTGTGGTAATTATTGAACGGTTCGTTTTGAGAATGATATCGTGCATGAAATTTGATGAAGCGAATTTTCCTTCGGATTCCCCTCATATTGAGTGCCGCGATGACTGCGATGCGCAATCGCGTTCGCATTGCGTATATTGAGACGAAGGTTGTTGCAAGCATCGATTTGCAAGAAGTGAACGTGCTTTCCGCAGTTTTTCTTCTGCTTTTGCTCAGAGTATTATTTATTCATATACATATTTCATTGTTAGACTGAAAAAGAAAACAGAACCAACGAATGACGGAAATTTTCAAAAACGGTACACATACTTTAAGCATACTAAACTTTGATGCGTTGGGTGCTATGAATGGCGCAACGCGGTATACATTTGAACCACCTTATTGATTGATAGAAAGATAAAGAAATGAAGAGAAAAATGGAGAGAGATTGAAACATATGTGCAGAGAAATAGACTGAAAAGAGCGAGGTGAAGAACCTGGTCGAGTCGTCGCTGCTTTGTATTCTGAGTTCCTGTAAACCAATCCTTTCCCAAAGAAACGAAATATATATTTCTGTCGGGGAAGATGCTGGGCCTATTCGTACGTATTGGACGGACTCAGATTAGTCCACCGTACTAAGCATTAAGTTCTTTGTAAGTCGAATGGAACAAAAAATATCGTCTGTAGAGAGGCGGGTTCTGTGCGTCTCCCTCCAGAGCGATATTATCCGGAGTTGCTGGGTTTAGACGAGGAGAGCGAGCCCTATCACCCCCGTCTCAGCACCAGAGAGAGTGCTGTCTACCGTTTCACCTTACAGAAAGCCCGGAATTCTCTTAAGATCCTCTATAGTACGCCAGATAACCTTACAAAGTATCTTTCTCCCCGTACCTCTAGTAGGTACAGTCCTAAAAAAACCCACCAGGCCCCTTTTATGGGATAAAATGCTACGTTATCGAACTATAGTGCTCTGGTAGCCCTACTCTTGTACGCATACTCCTAAGTTGCTTTTTTATACTACATAATACCCACGGACTAACACTCACACTTAGTATTTGCCAAAAAACGAGACTCTTGACCAAGAAGATGGCAGGACGACTTTGACTAACACCTTTTTCTGACACGTCGAAACACGAAAACTGAAAAGGTAGGTATCAAATTAGCGGACGCTCAGAACCGTCATGAAAACAACTTCAACGAGCGGGTTTGCCCGTTTCTTCGAATATTCAAAGAAGGCGATCCAATATTCGTGCGCCGTGAATCAAATAATTCTGGAACTCCGGATCATTAAATCCAAATCGAGGTTACTGACCTATGAAAATAAACAAAGATTATCAGTACAACTCGCTATTTAGTATTAACCCTAGCAGATGGGACGGATAATATGGTCTCCTTCGATCGTCTCTCGCCCGTCCCATTCAGACTTGTGCCTGACGTATTTCGTCGTAACTAACGGTTTCCTCTACACTGAAGTCGCCAATGAACAGGGCCCCCGACTTACCAGCCCTGTCTAAACCCGTTGTTCGCGACGAAATGTGACCGTTCTCGTCGTGCAAAGTGTACGAAGAGAGCACCCGCTGTCAATTCTACGCCTCTTCCGCTCACTGTAGTCATAAATCTTCTAAAAGTGGAAAGAAAACGGCCACCATCCGTATGAAAAAGCCGTTTATTCATCTTTGAACGCAAGAACCGCTCCATGAGACCTGCAACTGCCAGTGTCTCGTGTTCAAGTTCGAGCCCTTCGCCTGCTCTAAGCTACAATTCAACGGAACTAACAACGATTTCCCCGTTGAAGACATTGCGCTTTCGCAGTATCCCTCTCGACCGCCCAAATGCTGCTGCATTGGGCTGCGGCTGCCTCGAAGAGAAAGTTCCTTTGTCCAGCGCCAGCTAAACCCGCAGCTGGTGGGTTGAGTTTTTAAAAGGTCTCTTTTCATGCACGAGTGGCTTTAATCCAGAAATGCATGCGGGAAAAGCAACTTCCTGCTGTGAAACAAGTACTGACCACGGACCAAAAGTATCCTTACGGTTACTTTTTTCACCCAGGTTGTATTTCATGCTTCTCCGCCTACAATAGAATGAATTCCGTATCAAGATTTGCGCACCTATCAAAGCTGTCTTTCGCACTTCATGTCAAAAAAATTGGATGGAGTGACCCATTATAACCAGATTTTGTGCTGCCGACTCGATTTATAGCTTATACTGCGGGTATGTAGTAAAATTGGACGCAGCTCTCTAAAGTTTAAGATAGTGTTTAGAGCGGTACTATACTATACACCGCTTTTTACCTATTCAAAAATTGTACCGCTACACGTGGATCGCGTACAATACGAATGATGTACCACACGTGTATTCATAAACGTGGTGCAAAACACGTTTACCTGCCCGTATCCTGCACACCTTGTATTTGAACGGTTCTATACACCTACTGCGTTGAACCTGTCTCTACTATTATAATCATCCTTTCGCGACTCCGTCTGATAAAATCATCTATCTTGCAACGGAACTTATTTTAATTGCGCAAAAAATGCTCCGCTAAGTGACTCGCGTTGTCAGTCCAGCCTTTTCCGCATTTTACTGGCCTACTCTCCATACCGCGCTTTTCCCCACGTATAAACTTCCCCCGCTAATTTCGCTCTTCTTTTCTTACGCTGTCGCTGCTACTTTCCTATTGTTGCTTTTTTCACTCACGGGAGTTTCCAGTTCCCTTTGTGCTCTAGAACAGAACTATCTGGCCAAGGCCAGTTTCTCGGTGTTCCTCCGACCAATTTCTAAATACAGGCGCGCACTACCACATTTTTCAAGTACTTGAAAGACGGGCTTTTACCAATTTTTTTTGCGCATTGCTATAAAACGCGTGCGTGATTTACAACCCAGTTTTTCTAGAGCAAGCCTGTACTGCATAAGTTTAGACCTGCCCTGCACTCCTGCACAGCAAAAATAGAAATATTAGCCACATTTGGTAGAATATGTATAGAAAATTTCTTTTCTTTCTGTGAAGTTTCTCGTATCTGTCTGTTTCTACCATTTGTTTGCAATTAAACTCGATAAATTCCTGGTGAAATACAGCACCAATCTATAATACCATATAGGGTTTAAATTTATTTTTCATTACACTAGAATATGTATTTTATGAATTAACAATATCTCAAAATGAGTTAAAATCGGGAAATATTGCAATAGTAGTTGTAAAATTGGGAATTACTGCAATGTAAACTGCAGTTTATGAATAATAGTAGAAAAAGGAAATAATTATTTATTGCAAACGAGATTTTTTGAAATTCCTTTCGAAAATCAAATATTAAAATCATTTTGAGATAATTTAAATTTTGGAACCATGATCTATTCTTCTTTATTTGGCGTAATTCATTATAAATGTATTGAAAAACATTACTTCCTCTTAATGACGCTGATTGGAAATTCTGAGTTACAACACATACTTTTGACGCCAATTGTGACCGCTCTTCTTGATAAAATCGATGAGGATGGCCCAATATTTTAAGAGATTGTCAAAACCTCATTATTAGCAAGACAAATATTGCATGCTTTTCAATATTATCGCAGGAGCCCCTATTTTCAAATAAGAATAAAAGATTATATGCATTACAGGATACCCTGTACAAGGCTCTCAACTTGAAGGTCCTCACACGCCTTTTTCATTTATGAAGATGTTGTTGTCACAAGCAGGGGAAAGGATTGTCCTGCCTTTTACTTAGAGTGTAGGATAGCACTACATATAATAGACTCCCGGTTTGGTTGTGTAATACTACTGTACGCAGTCACTTGGATTGTTTTGCTCACCTATTTGGCACTGTGCTTACGGTGTGACACAAAGGAGGTTGGTGAACCTCAATTATGTTTGGGTGGTGCGGCTTCATCGATTTTGTGGATCCTGCTGACATCAACCGAATGAGTTTTGGTACGAGCGTGGCGATTTTGCTCGTTCGCTCGCTCCCCACTGCACCATCGACGCAGAAGTGCATTTCCCATAATCTCGAGTCATGCAAGGGGCCTTTCAAGTATGCCATGGTCAATTATTAGCATCGATAAATACAGTAATTCGTGTGCATTTACATCGACAGAACAGGAAATTAAGCATATTTGAAGTTAACAAAAATTTCAAGTCGTCATTATCATATCACGACTGGGAACGGGAATAGGAGCAACTCCATTGGAATTGATTTCTAACAAACGAGTCTTAAGAACGCTTTGAAATAGCACTTGAACTCTTCTATTATACTTTGTAGTATGTTCGTATAGAACTAAAATGGTTCTTACAATTTTATTTGTATCGACGGGTCCTATAGGAGCCAATACAAACCAAATAGTCTGACTAAAACAGTTTCATTTTCTATTTCTTTTACTTGCATTGTATATTTGAAGCCTTCAATACAAACCGCTCTCATTAGTGAACCCTTTTGTGAATATTGAACCACTGTTCTTTCTCATGTTGATGCGCAACTTTGAAAACTGTGATTCAAAATCCTTAACGTTCGTTTATGGCAGCACTCAAAGCATCTCCTTCCATTGAAACTAATACAATTTTTTTTCAGAAATAAACTACGGTATTACCTAGCTTGATAACTGAGAATCCGCCACGTGCACACCTGGGCAAAGCCGGTCAGTAAAGTGTCGTCGTCTATAAGTAGCCGGCGACAGCAGCTTCCAGGAGCGAGTAAAGCCCGGGCCACATTGGTACCCCCTACTGTTAAAAACCATCCACGAAACGAAGAAGAATTATGATACGATTTCAATTCTTGGAAAAATATATGCATATGCATATTCTCATTTCACGAGTATCTATACTTCTGACCTTGGTCTATGAACGCACTGGCGGAAAATTGAACATTACGCATATTTGCCCTCGGATTGCTGCAAAGGCCTCAGTATGTCTCTGATGAAGAATGACGTAATTCGTGCATGTAGTTTACGAGTGGAAGTACTACTTACTAACTAGCTAAACCAGCAATGACCACGAGAATAATGAGAATTATTGGCTGTATTGTGCACAATTGAAATTAAAAAAGAAGAAATTGCGACTTATCGGTCTCGACATCCGCTCTTAGCTCGGACTAATAATGACAACAAAGGGTTCTCGGGGCGATTCAAGGTGATCGCGGTCAAAGGGATAGAGAAAATTTGGGCGTTGCCTCGCGCACAGCATATATTCAATCCATTTCACCTTGCATTACATTAATAGTATCTTTATATACACAATCTGTAACAGCCGGATGTTGCTTGAATGACAACAAGAAAAATCGCCGATTGCTGGAGATGAACTTCACAATACAGTGATATAACCCTGATAAGGCCACCTTACACAAGAACGCACCCCTGATAAGGCACATCCTTCGGCTGCGTCACGACATTACACATGTACCACTGCTGGACACGGTGAGAAGGAAGCGGCAGTGTTCCAAATTCCAGCTAGCGTCAAATAATGCTTGCTGAGATCTGGCGAAAGGGCCAGTAGATGAAACACGTCACTTCCTCCATGAATGTGCGATCAAGTTAAGAACGCCAGTCGTGCCGAACACCCGAAACGTGCCGGTTTTGCGCAGGAAAGATGCTGTCCTTTAGCGCGCCCTGGTCCCCTGACATGGTTGAGGCCTGGCAGGGGGGGCGCCTTATCTGGGTTACCCCCTTGTACCTGGGATTGATTCGAATGACCAGAACTAAATGGACTCCATTCGTTTGAGCTCGAATAGTCGGACATGTACGCGCAACTTGGAACAAAAACGTCTCAATAAAATTGAAAAGTTGGAACTGAAACTGAAGTAGGCTGAAAAATGGGCAGTACACGTGATATTTTTCGTAAACGTGTAATCATGTATGGTACACCCACCCGCCAGTGATATCTCTGCATGGGTACGCCAACCCCCGAAAACTTCTCATGTACGCACGGGTGCACCGATGCCTGCACTGCACACGATACCAGCCAAAGAATGTACCCGTACCCACCCACCCGTGCTGTGGCACTGGTGAATAGCTACGAGCACCCACGAGCACCCAAAAATGTATAGCCCGCCAACAAGGGTATAGCCACATGAAGTTTCGATTTTTATGGACCTCCCGGATTACGAAATTGAGCTTTCTCAGACTTGTGTGGCATCGAAAGCGAGATTTGGATACTGTTGGTGTCATTATGCACGTGTATCTCTTTTCGGAATTCTGCCGCAAAGTTCGCGTGCACCGTAGCCTTTTTCACTTGCATTTTGTCGGTCACTACCTACTCTCTACGCATTACATTCCCCGCTGACACCGAACGAGAGTAACACAGCGGTAATTATCAAGTTCCCATAAAAGGCGAGCGACCCCGGCCTGATCAAACGGATCTCTCTCAAATCATCAACTGTACCTGTTTGCAGCCACCCGACGTGGTTGACAGGAGTTTCTGAAGTAGTACTGCGCCACACGTGGCTGATATCTAGGAGACTGATTTTACTGTACGCTCCACTGTAGAGTAGATACTGTACTAAGCTTAACCTAGTCTGGACCGTTTCGGTCCTACAGTAGCTGACTCTACAGGACTATAAAAAGGGGAACCGGAGCTTGAGGACATTCTCCTCTCTTTCCCCCATCATTAGCTTATACCGTTTTCAATACACCGCCTTCCTCATATTCCCTTCACGCTTTCCCATCACGTCTGCGCGAACAGTAACAGCAACATCGACTCATCCAAATTCCTTCCGTCCTCCTTTGTCCTTTTCCTCATCCACTTCGTAGTGGTGTTCTTCTACAGATATAATGAAAATAGAAAGTCTCTAGCTTTTGTTTTATTTATATATTTTATTCACTTACTTATATTTTTTCTATTCGTTGTGATTCATTCTTAGTTTTAATTTAGGCAAGGGATAGACAGTTTTTAACTGTGGAAAACTGGTTACCACTCTGTCGACGATTCCATACAGACTTTACACTGCATCCTCCTATATTCAGTGTAAAAAAAATTAGCCGAGACTTTCATGGCTGTAACTGGACAGCAAGGACGCTAGTTTCTGTGGCACTGGCCGTGAGGAGATATACGCGCCTCAAACTGGTACGTGCAACGGTACTATTCAACATGACTCACCACACTGTACGACAGAAACGCATCGGAGCGATCTGGCACTCGCATTCCCACCCTTTTGGCAGCAATCGTTTCCGAAACGTACCGGACAACGACACGGCAGTTTTCCTCCGATTCATATCCGTTTACGTTTATTTACTTTCCGGCAATGTTTTTTGAGGAATCATAGTGCAAGATTAGATAATTTGTGGCCATTGAAAACTTGCATGTGATTTCTGCGGCTGCTCCATTTTCGGTGGCAGAACCCTGCCTCCTTTAGTAATTCATTTCGAAACCGCAAAAATCCTATAGTTCTTATAAGGCCGGTAGGGCCTTCAAACGGACAACATTCCGAGGCAAGGAGCATCCCTTCATAGCACGAATTAACTCCTTCCGGATTACTTGTGCTACAGCTCATAGTGTGTACAAGTATCCCTTTCATATGAAAGCCCAGTCGGTAAACATACCTGCAGAGGAGCGCACGACTAGGTAGCAGGGGCGTAGCGCGGCTCCGTATCAATACGTTCACCTAAGCGCCACTCTTGAGCTCAAAATCGTAATCGTTTGCCTTTCCATTTGCTCCTTTGTCAGTGCTCTCCGCACAGTGCCTTTCGGATACCTTTCAAAGGCTCATTGAAAGTTTGTTGCCTTTCTTTGCAGATTGCGGTTTGGGCGCACGCTTGCGCCCACTAATATAGTGATGTAAAAGAATGTCTCATTTTTCGTCTCAATTACCAGCACCGGTATAAACGAATATAATTCAGTTTTGGGTGGCATGTAGAGTTATACTAGCAGGTTCACCTCTTTCTTTCTTAAAAGGGGGCCGATTCACGTGATTGCGGCGATTTGCTCTTGCCGAAGAACACCATAACTCGGAATGGAGAAGCGATACATGTCTGCTACGTGTATACTCTTCAGTTCCCCGAGGCGTGTGAGTGACTTTGATCTATCTTAAGAAAATGTCTCATACTGAACTATCAAGTATGTACGTAATTTCCAATTCGAGCAAACTGGAGGAGCTTGGAGCTTTACAAAGTACTTATTACATATTCCACGGATTAGGGCCTTTCAGCTGCATTATTGCTGTATAAAAGAAAAGGCGATAGGTTATTTAAATAATTCCAGGCATCTTGACCATCTGAGGTCAGATCAGCTGCACAGTAAGTAGGAAAATCAAAACAATAACAATAAATTTTTGTAAATGTGGAACATATGCTTTAGATACTTTAATCTGTTTGTACACAATACAACCTTAAAAAGAAGGGAGTTCATATGTGTAGTTTTCAACTTTGAAAATACCTTCTGATCAAAACTGAAAATTTTCAGATAGAACGGGCTGCTTCACAATTCAAATACGCTCTATCAAGTAGCTTATTTCTTTAAATTTGGAAAAGGAGAATGGGCCGAAACGGGTAAACCGTAACGAAAAACATTTGCACACGTGATTGTAACATAACCAGGACTTGGCACTTATTCAAATTTTCAATTCTTCTATGTTGGTCAATTTGGTCAAATATTATTCACAACACATTGAAATTTTTGTCGTGTAATCCCACAATCGTACTGCGAGTTTAATAGTAATGATATACCTAGACAAGTATTATAGTCTTCAGTTGATCGCACTTAGTCGTTTTGGGATACACATTAGACGGTTTCTCAGCTACAAAAAATGGGCAATAAGGTATTTTCAAAATTGAACACTACACATTTGCATATTTTTCATTACAGTACCGCAGGTGAGCCAATTTGATGGCCGTACGCAAACCGCTGGGACTTTGGTTGTAACTGAATACACTTTGGGTTTTTAGAAAATGACCTAACTTTAAATAGCTATCAGCTGCATATGAATGAATTTAATTCTCAGGAAATTTACGACAATATTTTAATTCGCAGGAAACTTACGACAACAATTGAATTCACAATTATTCCTAAAAACGCTAGAGAGGACCCTCACGGAATTGTCTGAACGGATATTTCGCTATTACTGTTTTGGCAATCAACTGAATTGCTCGATTTCTTTCAGAACCATGATTCTTGTTTTCGGCTTGTTTTCAAGGTTGGGCAACGCTTCTCGTCTTCAGACAGTTGGCTCGTTATTCTACGACATATTTCTTCTTGTCATCATACCTGCTGATCACACAACCTTCAACTTCCACCGAACAGATTTGATCTCATCCACGTTTGGATGCCCTCCTGCAAAAATAATGACTTCCTTCCCCCTATCGGTGGATCCGCTGCCAGAGGCAGGACCTCAACCGCCGCCCCCTGCGCCTCCGCCGGCGGATAATTCCAATCTTGATCAACAAAACATTTCTACGGTACCACGTTCCCCCGCGAACCATTACCAGTTCGTGCATCAAAACGACTACCTGAATCCACCTTCCCAATCACAAGACTATGCTCCGCATAATCCCAGCCAGATAGCCTCACCGCCAATGCCGCCAAGTGAGCTTGACAAGAAGACGACGACGCCGTTCGGCGTATTGAAGACCTATCCCCCCGCGCCAGAGAGCACGAATTCGTACACGACGAGCACCGTCGCGCAACTGAGCCCACCGATGCCGAACGTGAACGTGACTGTGAATGCACCGGCGGTTCCCGCAGTCGTCGTAATGCAGGAGCGACAGTGGGGAAATTGCGGCTCGTTCATGTTCGGGTTCGCGATGGGGTTCCTGATTTGGTGGTTCGCGTTCCTTTTTCTCCTGTCCGGGTCGTTGCGGCGTAAGATGCGTGTCTGTGCGTTCTGCTTCGGAGTGGTGTTCATCTCAATCAGTGACACGGTTATATTTGTCTTGGTTATCATTGCCATGAAAAGCAGCAACAACCAAAGCTCGTTCGAACTTTTCCCGGTACTTGCGTAGAAAACATGATTTCCGAGGCCAGGCACCATTGCTCGGCAGCCAATATTTGGTTATGAAGATGACACAAATGTATTAAGATGGCGAGGTTTGGCGGAATATTTACTCCAATATGTTACTGTTTCAAGCATATTCGGGCTGCCCACACGTGTCATGCGTTCGGAATTCGATAGAACAATAAAATTTCGCCAGCAATACATGTACCTGTATCCCTTCGAAATATTTTTTCACAAAATTGGGCAAATATCGAGCGGACTGCGAGTTTGGGGATACTACTCATCATTTTCTCCACAGCTGATGGACGGCATACCGCTCAACGTGGCTCATTTCTGCAGATAAACAACTGTGACTTGCCACGAGTTCCGTTTGTGGATATGTAGGTGACTGTCGTAAGTTGCCAGGTCACAGTTCACGCGTGTCGGTATTTATCTAGTCGCAAGTCATTCATGGATGAAGCATCATTGCTTTGAAAACAATGAGGCATTTGTTCAGAAAGACGAAATTGAAATACACATACACATACTTATTTTCCTTTGTAGACACTGAAAAATGCTGAATCATAATTTTTATATATAGTTTAAACTTGTTCCCGGAATCACATTTTCGATAAAACCGAATATTACGAAAGTGATTTGTACCCCTGCCGTACCTGTGTTCATGCTTTCATGCTTTCAACTTAGGCGTACAAATCAATTTTCTACATAAGAAATTGATTTGTTCTCTCGTATTCCAAGGAAAGGTCAATAAAATTTAATTCCCTACCTTTTCGAATAGTAGCACAGTTTGAGAATTCAATTTCCTGAGCCTGCATTTCATGATGATTATTGGTTCAAATACTCCAGGTTGCTCAACATCTCAAAACACCTTCATTCAAGACAGAAAAGTGTCCTTAAGGACCTAAAGCTTTTTGAATCAATAAGGACTTTAAACTAGCAGTTTCCATCACGTTCAGGTGATCTTACCGCATCCCGCTACGAACACGGTGGCAGGGATTTCAAGCAATAAAGTTCTTATACAACTGCTTGTGATGTTACTGCTGCAATAATTATTGTATTTCATACAAGGGATTACAACTGTTTTTATTGATACTTTGGAAGTTATTGCAATCTTCCTTGAAGTTTTTGAATTTTCAGCAATTTTGAAAATTACTGTATTGTTTATTATCATCTTCAAAATTATTGCAAACTTTCTGCATTTATATCTTGCTTCAATTACTACTATTGCTACAATTTTTTCAATTATGAAAACTATTGCACTAAGTGTTGCAATTCCGAAGACTTTAAAATACTTCTATGGTTTAGTTTTTGGTGGTTTCTTTGCAATTTCCTTTCTTTTCAATTTATTAAAATTGTATTAAATAAATATTCTCGTTTCTTCTATTTCTTATTTGAACGACATTATTCGAAATAATTGATTCCAAACATTTTCAATATTAATCCATTTGAAAGCTTGGTAAATAATAAATAAGGCGGACAGGCGGCTATTAATACAATCTAACGTGCCGTTACGTTGATCGGTATTAAGCACGCAGCGATTCTATTTTTAATCACTCACTTTGAATTTCGTCAATGCCTTTCAAGAATTTCGTATTGCTTCGACTTTCGCTTACTTTCGAGACACTCGTTGCACTCTGTGAAGATCTTTTAAAGAAATTGTTAAATTTCGCATTCACTTTGGAACGAGATAAAATTTTCATTTTGCACAAAATAGCAAAATATATTGTACTTTAGACGATATTACAGAATTTATTGCAACATTTAGGATTATTGAAGTATTCATAATGACTCAAAGAGTATTTTCAATGCGTCATTAATTTTTAAACTGATGCAATAATCAATACAGTTTTCAAAAATATCGAACAGAAATTTCAGTTGTTTCAAAAACATTGCACAGTTTATTCCAATTTTCGAAAGTATTGCAATAAGTAGTCCAATTCTGAAAATCTGGCAATAGTTATTGCCATCCTGGAAGTTAGTGCGGAATGTTAGAACATCATTCCTTGAACCTCTGTTTTGTTGAATAAACTGTTGTCCACAAAAGTTTGGTTCACTGATGGTACGTGATGCCTCTACAAGGCTTAGGCTACCGTCCTTTCTAGTCTTTTACGTTTTCTACTTGTGCAAAGCGGTGCAAGTATTCAGCCCGAATTACGTCCGCCGAGAAGGTCGGATCCCCTTGCGAACTACCCTCGGTGATGGCGTGGACAAGAGGCTCCCTGACTTGTGCCGGTTTAGAGGACCATTAAAACTGTCTGTGGATCGCGAGAGATTGGAATGCCTTATTGGCATACAGCCAAAGTTAAAGCCTTAAACGTCCATCAGTCTCGAGGTCTTACAGTGCCGGATATGTCCAAGATATATTAAAGTAATTATTACAACAACATCTTAGCAGGCAATGTCGATTCAATTCATTTTTCTCCCAGCTCTCTTCAAGGTCGATTTTGCCCACACAGAGCCTCTTCACGTACTTCACACATCAAAGAAAATCCTCACGGTGTTATTGAAGAGCCTGTGAGCGTGATTGTCGAAAACTCAAAAACATCCTTCCGTTTTATTCGTTGCCAAGGATTTGGCAACCACAACATAGTTTTCGCCTTGCAAGACGTACGTATGCGCAGACTTTTCAACACTTGCTTGTATTGCAATAAAGATCTGGGGATTTTCTACACCGGAAAGGCGTCGACAGTAAAAGCGGGCAATCAGCCAACCGTGCCAATGGAGCTCCTTGAAAGCACGTAAGTCTTTATCGACATTACGGAAATGAACCAGACTTCAAGGCGCACGAAACATACCTTCGCCGAAAAGATGCTGCTGTACAGTATGCGATTCAGGAGGCAACGCTGTAGAGCATCCGCAAGCCATAGTTGGAGGTTTCCATGTGCGTCGGGTCAACATCAGTTTCAATCGTTCACTTATGCCGACTGGCATGACAAGAATGTTCAAAAATTAAAAGGTGGAACTGAAACGCATCGAACTCATGCAAGTTTACGACTAGGTGAATGACAAGTGGAAGGTATTGGTCATACTCCCCACAACTATCTCGACGGAAAGGTCAGCCTCAAGCATTGGATGTGCAAAACGGACCCAGAAAAGGGAACGGTATTCTTGGACGTTGACGTTTTGCGTTTACCATGCGATCGTCCCCATGCTATCTGCAGTAGAACACGTCTAGCTACGTTTAAAAAGAATTCCTAACGTGTAGGGTTTGGAAGAATTATCTAGAATACTACTAGAGTCTATAGTGATATCCTCTACAGTAGTGCAGTGGATACGATTAAAAGCTCGAAAGGTAATAAAAAAACTGAGGAGTCGGTAAGCCAGAGTGTAAGGCTTTGAGGAGGGCCAGACGGGATGGTAGGGACTGGGCGGTAGAGATGGGACGGGGGCGCGCACGAGGGGGGGCTAAAAAGAAGAGCAGAGGCAAGTGACAGTCGCGAAGAGCGGACAGAGGCGCACGACGGGCGCGAAGAGAGGGGCGGAGGAGAACGAAGATCTCAAAGGGAGCGAGGAGGCGAAGGAAGTTCGCAAAAGGGGATAGATAGAGCACGACGGGCTCAAATGGTATCGACTGGAGTCATCAGAGCACACATACTAGATGTTCTAGGACGGGGGAACAAGGAAGTTTCAACCAACGCACTGCGGTTCAGCACGCGGAACAAAGATAGGAAGGTAAGTCAGTATTTATTGTGCGCTCGCGAAGAGAGACAGAAGCGCGGCTTACGTAGCAAAAGAAATGAACCACACGTGTCTTAGAGTGACTAAGTTAAAGCACCCTATATGAATAATGTATGGTGGTAACGTACCAACATATATTATACTCATATAATGTTAATTAATCTGAAACATTTCATTCCACTAAATTATGTGGAGGAGGTTAGCGGAATTTATCGAATTCCTTTACGGCCAAGGAATCTCTTCGGCAGAATGGATTAGGAAGGATTTATTGTTACGCGTAGGAACGAGCTAATACGTGTGACTTGAAACATCCAGTCGGTCGCTCCTACACGTAAGATGAATTTCCTCGAAATACAAGAGAGTGTTAATCATAAAAACCCTCCCTGCAGACACTGAACCGCCCATTTTCTGTTTCGATCTTCCGGAGTGGCGCCCTTTCGGTCCATATGTGCTGGTTTGTGCCAAGCTACAATAATTACACCTAGTAGTTTGGTATTTCCATGCCACTGACACTTTATTGCCGTGTGAAAAAAATAGCATCCTAGCTAGACTATAAAAACAGACACCCTTTACCAAGATGGTTCCAGTTCCGGCGGACGAAGCGCAGCTGTGATCGACCAGCTCGTTTCCCTTGCCTTTACTTCTTTTCTCTTCCTTTTTATATTTACCAAACTGTCTTACTCCTTTTTTCCTTTCCGTAGTATCACATACACCAACTAAGGAGTATGGGTAAACTAGTATTACCAAAAGAGCACTGATGTTCGATTAGGCAGCATTTTAGCCCATGAAAGGGGCCTTGTGGGCTTTCTATAACTTTATCTAGTAGATGTACGGGCACACAGATACTCTTTAAGGGTATTTGATGGACTGTAGAGGGTCTAAAGAGAGCGCCGGGCGCTCTGTGCGGTGAAAAGGTAGCCATCACTCTCTCTGGTGCTTAGGATAGGTCGGTAGGGAAGTGGTAGAGGGGAGGGAGGTAGCGTTCGATGGCGACGGGAGGAGAGAAAGACAACCTTACTGGCATCAAATTCGGTGCAAAAAGAGAAATACGAGACGCACTGGTTGTCTCGCGGGTCGTAGATGGGACGGTGGTACTGACCGCGGCGCTTGGCACGCAGATTTATACGGTCTGGAAGGATGAGGGATACTTGCGCTCACTGGCTTCAGTGACCTGGGACGAAGCTCTCACTGGCGTCTGGTCCGGAGCTGTGGGACGCGGCATAAAGCACGCGTGTCACTGGCTAAACGGGGAGGAAGGGATCCAACCGAAGATACGCATTCGCTGTTGTAGAGGGACGAAGAAGAGGGGGTAACACCGGGACGCAGTGATTCAGCTCGCACAGGGAAGAGAGCACCAGAGAATGTTATTGTTTAGTCAGACGGTCGCCATGAGACGCGACAAAGCACTCATATACAAAAGCGCGAGACCAGCACGTGTGTAGCCTAACATACTGTACTCTAGATAGAGCAGAACTAATATAGTACGGGTAGTCACTACATAAGGAAACGTAATTATTATGCCCAACATACCACAATTTTATAAGCCAGCTACTGTGTAGATGGGTATTGATAACGAGACGGGCTAGTATTGATTAGCCTCAGGGATTAGAATAAGAAAATATTCCGCCGTATCAGAATTAAATCGCTTAAATACATTAATCCCAAATGTGCAAAAGACAGATAAAGGAAACAACGCGCATGCGCGTTTTTGGCAAAATGAGGGACAGACCGTGAAGCTACAAGAAACGGTCGGGAGACGCGAAAAAAATAGGAGCTGGGACAACCGAGACGCGAAGAGAAGACATTTCTTGAAGTATGTTAGCGTGTTGTAGTAGAAAGAGTCTAGCTAATTATGGAAAGCAGTCTTAAAACCTGGGGTTACAGCTCTTTTGTATGAAGACTACTAGAGTCTTTGTGAGTACCGTCTACTGTAGTGTAGAAGATGTATATGAAAGATCGAAAGCTATTAGTAAACGACTTAGGAGTCGTTAGACCAGGGTTGTAAAGCCTGTAGGACAACTCGGTCGAGGCGGTAGCAAAGGGCGGTAACAAAGGAAAGTAGCGAAGGGGCCGAGGGCAAGGGGCGCGCACGACGGGCGCTAGAAAGGGGCGCGGGGACAGGGTGCGAACGACGGTCGCTAGAAAGGGGCGCGGGGACGGGGTGCGAACGAAGGTCGCTAAAAGGGAACGGGGGAGCACGACGGGCTGAGAAGGACGGTGGCGCACGACGGGCGCAAAAGGAGGACGAGGGGGAGAACGACTGTCTCGTACGGAACAACGGTAGTCGCCATAGGACACTTACTAAATGCTCTGGGACGGGGAAAGAGGGAGTCCAACGGACGCGCGGCGCTGCAGCTCGCGGAACGAAGAGAAGAAGGTAAGTTAATTTTATTGTGCGCGCGCGCGTAGGGCGACGGGAGCGCGACTTATATAGCAGAAGGAAATAAAACTACTCGTGTCCTCGCACGACTGCATTAGATACTACATCATATGGCAAACAATATGATGGTGCTCTTACCACCATAATGTAGTCATATTGTCTATTCGAAGACGATATTTTCGATAAGGGCGTACCTGCCAGGTGGCATGCGCAAGCACGCCATCCAACGTGGACTCACACCGGGCCATAGGGATGGACAAGCTGCTGTACACGCACAAAGCACGACTTGGACCTTCCAGGGCTACGTCCGGTACTTCATGACCCTTTGGCGTCTACCTCCGGGTGCTTAAGTACCAGCATTAACCGCCCCTAAGCAGGCCAGTGGTCCGCGGTAGTTTACTCGTCTTCGTCACCCTCCCACCTCCCTCTATGACTAGACATTCTAGATAATTTCATTAACCAAGTAGCAATAATCGGGCCGGCCTCAGTGCTTCTACTATCTAGTGCGAGGCACTACTCGCCCTGCTCACATATATGGCTTTCTCTTAAACCTTGGACTTCTGGGCCAGCAGCAACCTAAGCAGCGCGTTCCGAGACGAAAATAATCGTATAAAATTCTCTAAAGTAAAGAATTCATTCTACTACGATCACATAGTTTTGAATACCGAACGATGACTGATCGGCAGCATAGATGACAAGGGACATGTGCTCCGTCTGATTAAGCTTTTCTTTATCTTGGTTCATTTTGTACGCATGTCACTCCGCGGCTACGAAAGAGAATCTTTCCTCCCGGTCTTTCTGTAAATGTGCAAGAGTTTTTCCTTTCTTTTCACCTGTGCATAAAGCCTCCTTTTAAGACTCACACAAGCCTACATAGCGTAATCCATGTCACCGGGCGCACCCTAATTTTCTGTGGAGTCTCATTCCAGACAGCATAAAAACAACTGCTTTTGAAGCACGTTTCTTCACGATGGCTCGAAACTGGGATGCGAATAGTTTGTAAACTTCTTTTTTTCTTTGTAGACCAGCAAGTGACTTTTTCTCGTAGAGGGCATTCTTTTTACATATTGATTTGCTATTCAGCGAAGAAAAACAGCGATTCCGTCTTTCGATACAGACTTTTCCACTTTACCACTTCGTCCAGAGATTTCATGTGAAAAATCCGCACCAGTAGTTCCTTTCACAGCGCACTGTATATCAAGGGAGAACCGAAACGCTTTGACGATAAAATCGGCACAGACTGGGCGACCGTTGAAGATGAGCACATTTCCGGGAGTAAGCATGTTGCGCAGAGCCTGTTTTCTGCCTGCTACATTCATATTCATGACACCATTGGACTTTTCAAGAATTCCTTCACAGGGCAGTTTATGTCATACTAAAGCGTTTCATTTCCATGGCATGCGGCAACAGCGTAAATTAAGTGTATTTGAAGGCCAACAACTACTCAATCTAACCTGGACATGTACATACACCCAACGCGTTGTTGTTTTTAAGAGACGATTCTTTATGCCTAAACTTCGTCCCGCACGACAGTGCCCCGGTACAACCGTACGCTACTGACGGAAAGGGGGCGGGGGAAACCCTGAATGGCCTGAATTGATCGTGCTACAGCGCGGCCTAAATAGGATTTGAGGATAATTTCCACTATGCAGCGGCCGCGCTGCCCCGTAAAAGGATAAATGACTTGAAGAAGGCTTCTCGCAGGGTACGGGCCGCGCAAAGACGCTGAGAATTAAAGACTTGCGGAAGACGCGGCGCGGTGAAATTAGCGCTCGATGGTGGTGTAGCAATTGTGTCCTGAAATACACATGATGGATATAACGTTTCTGATGCTCGCCAAATCATTGATAACTGTAGAACAACCACCCGTGGTTCAGCGTAATTCTACCGCCCTCCTCGCCAATTCCGACTCTGCGCAAAAGGCATCAACTTCGAGCGCATATTTGGCGAAATATATTGAGGTGGGCACAGCGATGGCCAAATACTAGGCGAAATCCCCTTGTCGTCCAGAGTATCAAGTCCAACTCCTTCCAGACATAAAAATTTCCGGTCACTACCTGATGAGGAGGTCGACAGCTGGTCACCACCCTTTCTTTCTTTCCCATCTGCTCCATTCAACAGGGACCGGCCGTGCATCTAAAAGACACGATCAGAGGCTCGGAGGAGGTAGGAGCGCGGACAAATTCGACACGGTGCTAGTTTCGTGGCGGGAAAAGACCTCAGGAAGAAGGTTGAGATTTTTATTATTATTGAGGGTTCGCGAGAAGACGCGTGAAGTCAGCTTAAGTAATAGAATTGGAGGAGTTCACACGTGCAGAATAATTTGCATCCATGCATATAGTCGGTGGTACAGTACCAGCAACGGAAGATATGCACAAAATGGAGATCTCTGGGCGCGTAACATCTGCCTGCTGTGGCTTAGAAAGGCCAGATTAGGTGGGGCTGGGTCAGTGACGGTAAACCGGCGCGTGTCGTGTATCTAACCCATAAAAAGGGCGAATCAGAATAACGAAGTCTGCGTCAGAGCCATATTTCATTATTATCTAAGAACGTAAAAAGAGAAAAGTAGAAAAACAAATGAAAAAAGAAGTAACACAATAAAAGGTCCCAAAATGTTTAATAACATCGTTTAATCCAACATATCCGACGCCAAATCTCACTGTATTGATCCAGCCAGATGTGATACGATGTATTTATGATTAATCCAAAAATGGGTGATATCATTCTTCATAAGAAAATAATTATCTTCTCGCCATTTAAATTCTTTCAGAAACTAAACAATATCTTTCCTCTTTATTGTGCAATGATAAAGAGCAGAAACAACACGAAAAATCCTTAAAATATCGAATTGAAAAAATGGATATTTTGGAAATAGCACATCTAGAAATGCCGAAGGCAAAAGTTTTGTTTCACTTAATTAGTGAAGCTGATTAAAACATTTGAAAAGAGCTTTCAGAGGTACAATTTTACAAGGATGGTTGGTGGATTTATTCCCAATAAAATAGAAAAACGTAACTGTAGTTATTATAAGCTAACTTTTTAAAAACGTTTAAGGTTTAAATGAGAATAAAATATTCTATTGTATTTATTTGAATCATTTTGACTGTTTTACAGCAATAATTTGTGAAACTAAAATTTGAAATAAAAATATCTTGAATTTTTTTTGATTACTTAAAGCTATAAACTGATTTTGAATAGATTCTATAATTTAAAGACGGAATATAATTTTGTACAGCATAAAGAACATTATCTGAAGCAAAGCACGAATAGAATTGTAACAGAAGTATATGCCCATAAAATAAGAATATATTTTAAAAGGAACTAAGTAAGAAAGAAAGTTAACGAACAAAACCTGTGAAGCATCTGAAGTGGGAATCTAAACGATAAAATCATTTCATCGCTTTCTTCACAATGTTTCAACAGAGCGACTTGATGTTCATGAGATTTTTTTTCATTCTCTTCACCACAACAGAATGTGACTTTAATTTCTTCAATTTTGGAAGAACTGCGATAAATGTTTTTAGCAAGATAACAAGAAGACGCATTATCTTCTGCTGCTATAAATTCAACAGAGAACAACAGAAACAAAGGAAAATCCCTTTTTTAAATTTGGAGAGGATAACAATGAATTATTTTTTCTTCTTTTCTCTGTAAGTTTGTTGCGAAGCGACATTCAATCATTCAAGCAATATTTCCTTGCAGTTGTCGCTCACAAAAGGAAATTTTCATGACTTTTTGGATGAAACAAAAATTAGAATAAAAGTATGAAAAATGGAAATGATAATACTCAGCATTACAACAATTAACGTCTGAGGATTAAGAGAAAACCAAGGGTAAAAATACGTACTTGATCATGTTCGTGCATACAATTTTCAGAGCAGGTTGGTCAATGCAAATAAATAAGGAACAATGTTTCTTTTCACTCAAATGTTGACTTAAAGCAAAAGTGCTTCTACATCAAGATCTTTAACACGATTGTTTAGTTCGTAAGGGTTGCTGAGATGCTTCTGCATAATGAATGTTATCACGTATATTTCGTTCGTGATGGTTGCTGAGCGCCCTGATTTTTCAAAATGATGGAACAGCAGCTGAAAATAGTTTGGAAGAATTTGAAAAATGTCCAATCCAACATGTCTAAGTTGACCGTAGAACTGGGGAGTGCTATATGTTAGATTCTACATTCAGGACAGCCTACCTGTTGATATTTGTTTACAATCTATTGTAGAGGATTATATCAGTGTAGCACAGTTAATATTCAACTAAACTCCCAAATAAATCAGACTGCAGAAAATGATTTTCTTACCTCTTGAGTCTGATGAGTAAAAATTGTGGCCAAAAACACAACTGAGAAAAAAGAAAATCCTGCAAAAAAATACGAGATGTGCTTTGGTGGAACAGCTCGCTTGAAATTTTCGAAATTTTGAAAAAACATGGAAATCGAGTGCGAGCTACGATAGATCCTGCAATTCTCGATAGTGGCGCAACTACCACTGCGTTTTGTAATGGAGAGGATGCTGAAATACTACGAGGGAAAAAAATTCCCGACACTGTAGAGTGCAATACATGTTGCCCTCGGCGAAGGCGATACGCCTCACCACGGTGAGGTCCGCTTGACCGTCTCTCGGGTGCGCTCGGAGGCAGTCTTGGATATTCTTCCAAACGGTACCAGAGAGGTAGCGCAATAAGTTGTTTAATAATTCGTGCGCGTCGAAGACATTTCAGCACTCCTGCACAGCGTCGCTAAAACACGTGAAGTAGGGGACTTAGGCTTCCATGTAGCGCTGGCTTGCGTTACTAACTATATAGTTTGCTTCTTGAAGGACGTCGTCCGTCAAGAAGCACTGGATAAGGGAATTGAAAATATGAGTCCAAGTTCTCACGGCGGCCGAGTTGGCTTAAATAGTGCCAGAGTCCAATCGATGGTCGAAGGCGGTAAACGCCTCTCCTTCAAGGAATTAAGGAAGCTTGATAGATGTTGCAGCTCCGAGCAACAGTACTTTTAGTCTTTGATGCGTGGAACCGCTCCCGTATTTTGTGCGGTATATTTATGGTTAGTTCCTATGTTTCATAGGAGGCTTTTTAGCCCCACAATCTAACTCTGTAAATTTTTCCTGCTGGATTCTGGGAAGACACCACAAAAGGATCCATGGCGTATTCATTCTCGGGTTCTTTTTCTCAGCCGTTTCTTTCGTCTTTAAATTCACTGGAGCCGGTTTCTGTTTGACTCGGAAGTCGTTATTTAGGCTCATGAGTCAATTCAAGTCCTTTATTGTGAGATGGTGTTCCATTTTGTGACGGCGGGTCCGATTCATTGACTTGTAAGACCGTTTACAGACGGTCATGAGGGGGATCAGCCTCAAGAGCCCGGCTTTCCGACGAGTCAAGATCGCTGCCTGTAATAGACGAATTCAAGAGTCTGGAAAAACTGTGGCTTGGTTGGCGTATGGCGGTTTACTGTTGCTGGAGTATGCGGGCTACTAGGCCTTAAAGTCGTGGGGTCTAAATGCGGGGGGCCTTCGTGAGACCACGTATTGGATGTTCCCTTTCAAGACTTTAATAGTTAATCCCATGACTTTCAAGACTTTGTAGGCTGCATGGGTCTTCTTACGAAGTTTAACCTTTGGCTCGTCAGCCATCCTTTGGGCCATGGTTTGCCCAAGGGAGGGAGGAGTGTATAGAAGGACTTTGCCACCTGGTGCAAGACATAAGAGACTCTTGACCTAACGGTCATGGTACTTCTTGTAATTGGCCTGTTGTTGTTCCGTTCGTTAGGTCGCCCTTTTCAGGAGTGCTTTGGTCCTTTCCATGAAACGGAGACGGGCTTCTCTAGGCGTGAGGAATTCTAGAGTAGAGTGTCTTTCTCGTTGACAGTTATTTCAGGCGGCTGACGTGTGAGAACCAGGCTGAATGGAGTCTCGTGAGTCGTTTGGTGAATCTTACTATTGTAGGCGTAGGTAAGCGGCTGGATTCGTCTGTCCCAGATATTGTCGTTATCGGCTATGAAGACGCGCAGGCGGGTTACCAGTGTGTGGTTCGAAAAACTTAGCAACGAATTGTGGTCCATTATGGGTCAAAAGATGAGTTGGCATCCCGTAGAGGATAACCCAGTGCTCCACGAAGGCATTTGCGACCGAGACTGCAGTAATCGATGAGAGAGGGGTCACTTGTGCCAACCTGGAGAACTGGTCAGTTATTACCAAGATGTCTTTTGAGCCGTTTTCCGTCTTTGGAAAAGGACCCAGAAGCTCCATGGCTATAAAGTCGAGCGGCTTCTTAGCCGGAAATAACTTCATAGGCTTTTGGTTTCGGTACCTTGTGCCTCTGGCTTCGGCGCATTTCCGACAGTCCTTCGTGGTCTGAAAAACGTCGTTCCCCATCTGTGTCCAAAATTAACTGCGTATAAAGGAGTCGTACTCTTTGGAGCCACGAGGGTGTCCGGCCAATAACAGATAATTCGCCAAATAATGGACTTTTGGTTGAAGAGACCCGGGAACGACAGTTTAGACTGCACCGTCTAGTGGAGACTCACGAACGAGGAGTCCATTGTCTTGAAGTCTGGAAACGCTCGACGTCTTGTGAGACAGGGCGATATAATGCTGACACAGACTTTCTTCCTTTTTCTCGGTTAGTACTTAGTCCTTTGCGATGGGTTCTATTTTTGATTGGTAGTTTTTAAGGGCGATGACTTCTGGGAGGCCGGGATTGTGCTTTGATGCGTCTTCGACGTCGAAAGCCCGCCAAGTCGTCCATTTTTCTTCAACCTATTTCCCGTCTTCAGAACCATTGGTAATCTCTTGGCCGATCCCTAAGGCAGGGATGTAGTTATGTCCTTTTTGTCTAGACCGGCTGTACAAAGTCGGGAAATCGCTTCCGCCGTTTTGTGCTGCGCACCTGGTCAGTGGTTGACTTCGAAGTCGAACTCTTCTGGGCGTAACTTCCAGCGTTGTAGTGGACGAGAGACATCGGAGAGAATCATTAACCAACGGAGGGCGTCATGTTCGGTTAGAATGGTGAACCGAATACATTCCAAGTATGGCCGTAAAGTCAAGACTGCCCAGACGATTTCTAAACACTCCTTTTCAGTCGTGTTATTGTTCTATTTAACCTTTAATAAGGACCGAGGCCATTATCCTATTGGCTTTGGATTCTTTCGCCCTGTTGCTCCTGGAGGAGTACGCAACCCACTTGGACATCGCAGGCATCCGTGTCTATGGTGTACGGCTGTCCCAGTTACGCATTGCCAGTATGGGTGATGTGATCAGTCTCGACTTCAAGTCTTCGAAAGCCTTCATCTCATCGTCTGTCAAGTCTCCCCCTTTCTGTGGCTTCCTTTTCTCTAGCTTGCAATTCAGAGGCTTTGCGAGTCGAAAGAAGTTGGGGAAGAATCTTAAATAGACGTTTGACAAGCTCAAAATGACTGCAGTTATGTCAAATTGAGAGGTGGGAGGGCCTTTTCCACATCTTCTGTAGCCCTGGCTGCGACTTCAGGTTTCT
>JAVCKV010017358.1:0-23899 GCA_032274145.1 Herpochondria borealis | reverse complement strand
GTCTCCAAAAACAGTCCCTCGAGTTACGAAGAGTGAGCTACCGAGACTAAAACAGGCGTCCGCTACGTTCAATCACACGACTCCGTCAGTCAATTTACCAAATTTTTTTGCATTGAATGCCGACCACATGTGCGAGCGTAGAAATTGGGCTTATATGATCTGAAAGTCATATGTGACTTGATTTTCAGATCATGAAGTCCGTACGCTTTCGCGTTAGTATTGCACCACAAAGGGTTTTATCGAACAGGCGAGGGGTCAGAATAAAGGTGGCGGCTCGAGCGGAGCTTCAAAGTCGGAATGAAATGGAGGAGGATACAAGACGCAGGTGTAGAATATGGAAGAGGAAGTGTACCGCTGTGGCGTGGGATTGAGCGCAAGACCGACGACAGAGAATCTGCGTTGGGCACGGAGAAGTTTGTGGTGAGGGTGGTGAGGTTTGAGATTTTGGATATTTCTTCTATACATTGTAGAATCCCGCCCAGCCCGGTTGGACGCTCCTTACCCCTTTTTCCTGCGAGTTGCTGTAAGGCCGTAAAGAACCGTCGCCTTCCACGTACCCAAAGTAATGGCACACAAATAGGCCTTTATTCCAGTTTCTCGGTAAATATATGTATGACATTTTTGCAACTTAATCACTAATAAACTACAGAAATGAATGAGCGTGTGAATATTTAATTGACCGATACAATATAGCGTTTTTCATACTAAGCCACGTGGTAGAAATAAATTTAATGAATCCAATCACGAAATCGCGGTCAATACCGGAGGACCAAATCATTTCGGTGATCAATCGATTTTTAGGTGCATAGTGCAATACAGACGCAATAACTCATTCCTATGCATTTTAGAATCCTCTAACCATCGCAACACCTCCGACACCATCCTACTCAACATGTCCTTCACACAGCCGCCGACCTACGAGCATCCAGACCCTGTCCCTTCCGCTTCTACTACCTACCCACTCAATTTACAGCATCTAAAGCATATATAGATTTGCAGCTACTGTCCGATGCTGCTGCTGAGCAAACCGAGCAGTTTAGGCCCATTTTACAGTCAGAATCAACGGTGCTTCTGATGACGACGTGGAAGACGACTGCCCCATCTTCAAAAACGTTAGCGCACAGGGTGAATCAGAGGCCATTCTGACCGTAACCGACTTCAGCATTTGAGAATTTCTACAATTTTGGGATAAGATTTCAGAATTTGTTTCTCAATATTTGGATATTGTTAGGGTACGCAGAATTAGTTTTAAAGCGAAGGACGTGTTTTTATGACACTCGAAACTGTTAAGCATGCTGGTACATGGGACTGAGTAGGGAAAGTATACAAAATTAAGGGATCGAACTTCGAGAGGCTGGTCACAAACTTCATCGGGGTATTTGCTCCCTTCGTTCATACAACCTTTGTGGATAAGGTTCCAGATGACTATAAAATGAAGCGTCTAAAATCACGCACACAGTGTTTTAAAAATCATCCAGTTGCCCGCTTTGCAATTTATTTTACGTTTAAAATGTCATTTAGGCAGTCAGGGTCAGTAAAGGAAGGGAACAAGTATTTTTTCATGCAAAAGTAAGGCTTTCGGATACAAAGTAGAATCAATGTTTACTGAATGGGCTTGCAATTGGATGCTCAAAGAATTTACATGCATCTATCTCCGTTATTGATATCTTTAGATTCAGTGAGAATTTCCACGAAGAAAAACTTAAGAAGTTCGCTTCGTAGGATTCTATAGTCGATGATGGTCTACAAAAATAAAATATACAGATATATGGGCTGTAATTGCGGACAAGGAGTATCAAAGGGCACTTGATTTTATTTGTGTTACACATCTCCAAAAGAATTCGAGAGGAGAAGCGCAAACATCACGTGAAATCGAAGAAAATCGAAAACGTCCATCAAATTGTATAGTCGTGGAAACTTACTTCGGTTGCCTATCTTCAATTTGGAGTATTCTTGGTCAAAAATAGAAGTGGTCGGAGCGATTTTATGATGACATTTTCAAGTTCTGTGTTGTACGACAAATCCCCACATCAAAATGCATCCGTTACGTGAAGAGGACGGTAGGGTGTATTACCAAACTATGAACCGTATTTCAGCCATAGCAGATCAACGTGCTGAGAAAAAGAAAAGGGTACAGGAGCGTTACCGTGAACGTCGAACAAGGCGTTTCGAAAACGACCAACGCCTTGCGCGAAGGGCATATACCCGCTCTGATAGCCGTGAAGAAGACATGGACCTCCTGAATCTGTAGATGTTTGCTTTATGGGAATAAACTGCGTTTCCGTTGTTCTATTGGCCTACTGGGTAATAGGTTATTTATTACCAATTAAATATACATTAAATAAATGACCGAGTGATTTTGCATATCACTCAGTCTTTACAAAATGACTGAGATTTGCGTAGAACGCAAATATATCATATGATAGCGAGAAAATGGCGGAAACAAATGTTTAAAAACACAGTAGCTACAATATGTTAAATATATCCCCTGGGGACCTCCCGGTACGGTTAATTCTAGAAGGAAACAGGATGAAAAGTGTAGCGCTTTCTTAAACAGGAGTAAACAGAGATTGCGAAGATATTCTTTCATGCTCGTCTCGCAGTTGGCCGGCTTGAAATTCTCATTGTATAGTTGAGTGACCGACATGAAGAAGTCTTCGAATTTTTGATCCGAACAAACCACCGGGTCTTCGGATGCCTTTATTTATGCCTTGACAATAGCCACGTACTCCTGAGTACTGTAACTTGTGCCGCGGGGTGCCCTTTTCTTGGAAATCTTTGCGGGTTCGCCAGTGGTTTGTCGCACTGATTGGGAGATGCTCGACGTGGATGGGTGAGACATGGTTACAGGAAGCTTTGCGGTGATCTTGGGGATAGAAGGGGCTGCTGGCAGACTGAGGATGGTATGTGCAGCAAGGGATGCCAGATATTACAGGGAGAAAGCGCTGGATGACTGCATGATTGGGTTCCTGGGAGGGTGACGCTGTGTTCTATGAGGATTTATATGATGGGAAGCGGAGGGTGGTGCAATGCGCAGGGTTCTTCGATGAAAGAAAAGAGTTGGGTTGGTTTTTTATTTCTTCATGGCGGGAAGCCGCATTTTCCGGGCCAGTCAGATATCACCAACTAAAGGATGGTCAAGTATTTTGTTTGGCTCAAATAAAGAAAATTTGAGCCAGAGGTACGGCGTGAACTATATATTTGACCCAAAAGTTTACGAATGGGGTTCCATAATTTTGGTATATCTTCTTGATTTGAACCGTTGGGCCGTTAGTACAAAAAGAGTGGGGATGCTTTAAGTATCCAGGAAAAATGCTCTACATAGTACCGATATGTTAGAAGTGGCATCCACTGCCATTGCGCTTTCGTCAGATCGCTAAGTTTGATTTTTTCATTTACCGAAATTCAGTGGCCAATCTCTCCCATGTTCTACTCAACCAATGTAGAATATTCATTTATTATTGCACTCGGGATTTTCCGATTTTTGAAGACAAAAGTTTCTTTTATGGTACCTGCGTAGTCAACCGAAACATTGAAACGTGTAAACCGTTCATGAAATCAATCATTATTTCAACCCAGTTCGGAAGTTTTTTAAAAAGAAGATTAATCATGTTGCGTGTCATGCCCAACGTGACGAATATTTGTAAACCCGTCAAAATGTCCTTCATTATTCCACTCGCTTTTACGGTGTCTTTCAAAACATTTCACCAACAATAGTAAGTGCACGGGAAAATTTCCATGCACATGAAAGATTCCACGTGATGGAAATAGTTGCATAAATAATGAAATTATCTGTGCAACTTTTTTCCGTCACGTGCCGGTCGCAAAAAGCTGCCGTGAAAAAACTATTTCATTTCGTCTGAAGTAGCACACTAACATAAAATTCCTTGCCGTTTTTTGCGTGCTACAATAAAAAGGATGATTTAATAAATCAGAAAACGTAAAAATAAATATTCTAGAAAATTTTTGTTTTACTGCATACATAAATGGGAGTATTGGGGGTGATTGTGGAGGTTTAAAGTGAATAAATACAGAGGAAACGCGTGAAAAAAAGCTCACTGAACTGTCGTTTGATCATGATCCCACAAATACACGCGGTTAACTTGTCATTACACATGCCTTTGCAGTTGAAAAAGTTCCAGAGAATAATTCAACGACATTGTCTCCAGGTAGAGTGAACTGATGGATTATCTGTGCCAGGAAATGAAAATTCTTCTCTTCTGCTTGTACCATGAACTGTTGTCCCTCCTTCAGTCTACTCCAAAACTTTTCCGGCTTAACCACAGCAGGGACCTCGGCTATAAAATTTTCGGAGCGAGAATAATTGTATTTAAAAACTACTTGCGTTTCATACAACACACGGTTTTGGTCAGTCAAAGTATCAATTTTCATCACTAAATATAAAATATGAGATGATGGGAGGAATTTGTGAGCTGAGTTCGAATTTTTTCTCACGCTGCTGGTTTTATACGGCGGGCCAGGTATAATAAAAGCCCTTCTGTCCGTCGAAGTTTCTCCTATGGTAAAATTTTCTTTTCCTTCCAACAGATCGTACGAGTACCCTTATGTTCGCAAATAAGTCCGCATGTCTTTCAAAACTGCCTTTCTAGACGCCTCCACTATTCCGCCTGTTACATCCTGGCCATCTACTGTCGTGAAAAACCTTGCTATGAAGAGCGCGGGAGCGCGAAACAAAAACCACACACCAATGGGTCGACATCTCGCACCAGGGTGCTGACGATGAGTTCGAAGCCTCCTTTCCAGGTGCCTCAGATGAGCGGTAGAGTAGCGCGTATGTGCCGTCCCAGAGGGGCTAGCTGTTCAGGCGGTAGAAACACGGTATGGAAATGGGATAACAAGCACGAAAGTGGAGTGACGAGTCGGTGCAATGACGGAACACGGCCGAGTGTCGGCAGAACACCAGCGGGTGGGGGTACAAAGGGAAGACTTTAGAAGCGATTCATCGCGAAGGAGGACAGCAGAAAGGGTGCAGAGTTACCGTGCCTGAGGGCTATCTTGTAGGGTCCCGTCAGGCTGGGTTACCTAAAAAAAAGCGCTGTGGCGCGGGATTCTGCGGTCATCTTGCCTTACAGCAGGATCAAGGCTGGGAAACAGGTACCAAGGCACCGAGGCACGGAACAAAGGCGATGTGCTCACAGAAAAGCTCGCTTTCCTGAGGACGCCGAGGCGGAGATACCAGACGCTGTGGTTTGAAGCCCAAAGTGACTTGGCGTTAGAAATGAAGGGCCACCTTGCGGATCCCCGCTAAAGTACCAAACGGGGCAGCAAGTCGGCCTTTGAGGTACTGTATTAATAAGTAACCGTGTTGAGTATCCGCAACTGACCTATGCGGGTGCACGTAACCCGGGACCGCAAGGCCCGGGTTGAAAGAACGCCCCAGAGGCGGGATCCAGATGATAACGTGCGACATGGCACGGGAACTTCTAGAACCCCGTGCGGCGGCGGGGCGCCAGTTCGATGTAGATTCCCATGGCGCCGGAGCGCGGTATTGAACCCCGACTCCACAGCTTGGCGGGCCTGTGTTCGTTCGGCTCCTTGGAACTATAGGACGAGCGTCCCACGCACATTGAGCGAGAAAAAAGGGACGGACTATAGAGCCAAGCTCGGGCGCCGTGGCGCGTGTCACTGTAAATCCCTGTACAGTGCCCAAAATAAATGGGCGTGTGGTATGAGCATCGAGGTGCGATTGGCGCAACCCAAAGTGGCGCTGTATTCCCGAAGTCGGCCAGCAAGGCAAGAGTCGTCATGCACGTAAGTGTTTCCTCGGATCTTTTACGTGCCCACTCCGTATTATATATGTCCCTGTACGGAGTGGTACTTCGCGGATTGGTGTAAATTGCCTTGCACGCCGTGCGCGTCTTATTTGCGCATCGCGCATGCCTTATCCCGGCACCGCACTGTACATGGCCGCACATTGCGGGGCTTGGGTAGAAATAGGGTTCGAATTCAGGCCTGCGGGGCGTGCCTTGTCGTGCATCGGGATACTGGTACGGGGGTAGGATCACATCATAATTTCGCAAGTAACACGACGGTCTCCTACCGTCGGAGGATCAAGCGCATAACGCGGTTTTCACCACACCTCCCTCCTCTCGACCCAGTAAAATCGGTTCATATCCCCAGATCGCTTAGAACTGCTCTTTCGGATCGTGAAATGACGGTTTTTCGAACTTTACGGTGCCCTGCTCCCAACCCTTCGGGGAACTTAGGGCGTAGTTTAGTGATCAGTATTGAACTGGATGTTAGTCGCGGACGGAACCTCGTATAAACTGGGCCCTTTTTTCGTCGTGTACGTACAGTTGGTTGCAATACAAAATGGTTGTCTTTCCGAGATGAAAACTTCAGCTAAGTGTAAAAGGACGTGGTGAATAGTTTAGCGCTTCCTGCATCAAACGACGAATCTTCATGAGGTACTCGCCTACAAAATTTGGATTCGAGGGATTCTGCTGTCCCGATATCGATTTCGTTTTCATATCTTGCCGCCCTGTAGAAACCAACATCATTATCTCGGAAAAGATATGGTTCGAACAGGCCGCGTGCGGTGTCTACTGCTATTCTTTTGACAACAGTGTTCGAAATGCGGATAATTTCTGCACCCCCAGCCCAGAGCATATGCATCATTTATCTGGTGATCCCACGTTGACATATGGTTTTAAGAAACCCTGTGTTCTCTTACGCTTCTTTCCGGATACAGTTCTGCTACGAATTTGTATGAGGAACAGCTTTTTAAGGTACTTCTTCGCTTCGAAATACGTAGGGGTGTCCAGTTTTAGGTTGGTGCTCTTCAAAGCAATCACTACCAGCGTTACGGACTTGGGTTGATACAGGAACTTTTTGAACTTGTGCCTTTTGATGTTTATTAATTATTGTTACTTGAAATCTGGGCACTCCTTACAGTACGCAGCGGTTGCTCGAGCGGCGCGGACATTTTGGATGCCGCTGGGACTTTTGAGCTGCTAGAAGAGTTGATGATCTCCGATTTCTCCCTCCGTCGGTCCATATTTTCCACCTTCCTCTGCACTGAATTCCAGAGGTTATCCCTTACAACTTCGACTTCTGGGGTGGCGCTTGAAAGGGGGTTTTCGGTGAAATCCTTGTGTGGAGCAGTTGTGACATTAAACTCCTCGTTGAATAAATTGGACACAAATAAGGTGGGAGCACAAGGCGTGAGATGGAGGGGTTGCGTTCGTCATTCTAGCTAGTTGCGTGCGTCCTATGTTAAGCTCGACGTAATCTTGGCCCAGAAAAAGCGAATATGAAAACAGAGCTAACCCGCATGGATGGGCTCATGAGTCCCATATGCTTGCAGACATTTAAAAATCACAGTCAACATATGAGGCTATGAGTTAAAGCCATTACAGAAGAGAAATTAAAGGATTTGATGGTGTGGTGGCATGCACGTGTAATGTTTGCACGTTCCAAAGGTGCTTAAATCATGACCTTATTTATGCTATTGTTGGCACATGGGGGATTTAGATCCTCGAAAAACAGTTAATTTTCAAGTGTTTCCTTTTTATGTCCCACCCTGTCGTCCAATTAGTCAGCACTGGATATCCTAGTCATACTCGTGACCGTGATCCCTCCAATCGATTATTCGCTAACTCCACGCTTCACCTCTCCCCCAGTTCTCATGTGAGTAAGTAATGGGCAAACCACGCTGAACGCGCATTTCCGCCCGTCAATCTCGCAAGGGACGGAAAATGCAAGATGCAAGATGTCTTTATTTAGAGGAAACAGTATAATATGACTCACGTGATCCAAAACTCACAGAAGAGTCTGAAGAACGTACGTGATCTCGCGATCACGACCGTGAGACGCATGAAGACGATGGAGAAGACGCCCGTTCAAGTCCTTCTGAACTCACTCAAAATGCAAAGACACTTGATGAAGGTTCGGGGACACAGAAATATTCGGAATACTTCTTCATCCCTCTACCGAATTGCAGAAGTAGCGGTAATTGTACAAAAGACACGAAACAAGCAATCCGGGCGTCCCACGCGATCTAAAAGCCGTAAAATTACTTGAATTTTGGAAGAAGAAAGCAAGAGCCAGAAAACCATACTTATATAAAATGACCGGGAAGAATACGCTAAAAAGAAAAAAACTCAAAAATCGGAGGAGAACATTTAAAGTCATGGAGCTACAAGAAAGAGCTATATCGAAGCGAGAGAATATCCTCCCGAAACAGACCAAGAAATAACTATAACTAAAAGATAGGAAGAAATCTAAGAAACTGAATATCATCCCTAACCAGACCAATACATCGCCCCAATACACACACTAAAGGGGGCCGCGCACCGATCCCGGGAAAAATAGACAAGTGTACGCCATCTCCGGGTGGTTTCAGTCGGCTACCACCTCGACACTACGTCGCTCGGGTCTGGCACATCTTGGAGCAATGTAGGGCTCCATAAATTCGCTACTCCACCAATTTGGAGTGCCACGGCTGCTGATTGGCCGGGCTGGGTGGCTCGCTCACAATGTGCTGCTTTCATATCTTCAGCTCACGGTTAGGGCACACTGCTCTATCTGAGGGGGTCTAGGTTAGTGCACTCGGCGCTATGGGAAGATACTGTACTGTTCTCTGGGTAGTTAGTTTTATAATTTTGCCGTTGAGCTGTTTGGGTCATTCGTCCAGAGTTTGGGGCCCACACAGCCGCTAAATATGCTGTATGGGCCGCGCAGGGGTTCGGGTTGCAAAAAAGGCGGTAGCAAATTCTACCGCCAAGTAAAGCCTTTTTCCTCGGATTTCCTTCATTCTTCCCCTCCCCCCTTTTTCCCTCCTTTTCCTCCCATTCTGGGGGTGGTTGGTTGCGCCTTCAGGGCCGAAACACATAACGCCGATTGCGGAAATATCGTGCGGCCACACGTGTCGGTTGTCACCACTGCGCAGCTCACTCACCCCGCTTTCGGATGTACCACTTTTTACCCTTTTGTACGTGCGACGGGAGTGAGCAACCACGCTGCACCACAATTCCCGGCGTAATAACGCTCCCTACGAAGAAGACATTCCCACGAATGATCTAAAATTTAACGAAGAAACCTCGACGGAGGGGGTCTTTTTATATATATTTCCTAATTTAACCTGCATGACTACGTCACTATAATCGTGCGCATCGTCATCTTCAAGATTAACGAAGCGACCGTTACACTCCGTGATGTGATCGAGTCATATGCCCACAACCTTGTAAATTGCATAAAGCACTACAGGTAAATGGCGAGTGTGACTTGGTTAATCAGCATTGTCGTTAAGCGTGTTGAAACCCCTGAAATGACCGCGCCCATGGAGGAACTTTTCAACTCTGGGGACCTTCTCGAAAATTATGTTTTCATCCTCGTCGACGGTCGCCACAGGGTTCGTGCTTTGAAAGAAATTGTCTCCGAAACCCCAAATCTCTTCATTGCGAATCACATGGATTCTGGCGTCTTCGATGTAGCGGTTTTGCATTGAAGAGATGGTTTTGATTTAAAAACTCGGAAATGCTGAAATGGCCGTGTCCCGCGAACGACAAGAACACAAGGGTCCAAACGGACATGGAGTTTAGCAGTATGGCTGTCGCTCTAAATTCATACGGTGATTCTTAAAATATGGATAACTGTATCAGCATGCATACCATCCAGTTGAACCTATACGCACAACACCTCATGCGAGCAAACTTCTTCGGTGACCGTAGTGAGACTCACTACAGATGAGTCACCCGTCTCGGCAATTCCTGGATAGGTTTCCAAACGCCATTAACTGTTTGAAGTAATGTAAAGCGAGAAAGTTTGAAGTGGTGAGGCCGCAAGAACCGAGTTCTAAGCGAAGTCGGAAGAATAAGATTACTACTCCAGAAGAGCTGCACGCACCGCCGCCCGTACAGGGGTCCCTAAGTCTACATTATTTTAACTGTAAATATTGACGCACACTTGATTATAGTAAGATGTGTTTCTCTTCTTTGAATCCATAACTGCAAATTTCAAACAGAAGCAGAGAAGTGGTACGTTCCGAGCGAAATATTCTATGATCATGTTGCCCACCTGCATGCAGAGTTCAATTTTATTCCTGAGACGCACCGTGCGGACAAGATAAAAGAGGATTTATATAGAGCGGAGAGAGTAACATGTGAAAATCGGCGGTCTGTCGCAGAAAATGTTACATGGCCAGCTGCTGTATATAATGTAGGCAATACAATTTCCGACAAAAAGCGCATAAACATTTGGAAAAAAGAATGTGGACCTTCTGGAGAACATCTAGGTCCCTCATCCTGAACTTTTCAAGAATTAGAGTTCAAGTAAGATGGAGAAAAATTTGAACAGGATTATGGCCAAGTCCACAAAAAGGGCCACCTACCCAGGACCTTCCAATAGGTCATCAAAGAGAACGAAATCTCAACGACCCAAACGGTTACAACGCATGGCGCGTCTGAAAAATCTCGAAGAGCCGAATGATCTAGACAACGATCTGGACCATTTTTTTCCGTGCAAGCCAGTAGCGACGAAATTCTACAAAAGCGTTCCAACCGCGCCACCGCCCAGTTACAACGCATTGAGCGTTGGCCGATGATTTCAGTCCCATCTAGTTTGACAAAATGCGATTACCACGGACCAGTGCTGCGTTTTCAACAGCACTGACCACGGAGACACACACGGCTGTCCAAGCCTATCTCCAAGCACTGCATATTAAACCAGGGCATCGCCCGGAATAGTTCATGAAAATCGAAGGCGTCAAAGATCTCGTGGACATCTCCTGGAAGTGGGGAAGCTCCAACACAGTTTTTCATGAAACACGTCCATCACCTAATATAAGGAAGGGGGAACTACAGGCCCTCTGGGACGACCGTGGAACCCAGACCGGTATGGAGGTATCCCAGTTTTTCAACGTACATTAAATGCATCACAGTAGTCACGGGTAGACTGTGTTAGTTGGGATAGAAGATCAATTACTTTATGAGCGGAAGAATCTTGATGAAAATTCGGACAACGTTTGGACAACTCCTTTGTCGGTTATTTCCGATTTATGGTCGGATTCATTCGAAATATGCATCGCCAATAGCTCTACACACCGATGGATGCCGACATAAAACTCCGGAATTGCGAAGTATGATGCAGTTTCAAACAGGAAAAAATGGTCGTTACCTATCAACTATATCGTATCGTCTAGATGAGAAGGAGAAGGAGGATACAAAGAGTTTCGAACGGCAAAAAGCCGTCCTAGAGTCGTGGGCTTGTACTTTGGAAGGGAGCTTGCGTTTCTGTAAAATGAATGGACGTGAAAAAATCATTCTTCCCCGGTCCGGGTCGCATGTAATGATAGAATGGGAGGGATGCGTACGACAGAACCCTAATAACGGCTTCGATGCGACTTTCGCGTGTACTACTTACTCATAATTTCTGATCGGGAGAGAACTATTTGAATTGTGTGTTGCCGATGGCCCCCATGAGTTTTTGTATTACGGTTAAGATATGAAGGAATAATTGGCTAAGGATGTGAAGGTTAAAAACTTTGTTGTGTCCCGTTCAGTGTATTCATAAGCCACGGACACTTGACGCATGCCGGTGCTGTATCCGATGAAATGCAGGGTGGGGATTTCCGAGTCCTTGTCCGTATTTTTGTTACACCACATGGACCTTAGAGCGGCTAAGAAATTATGTTTGAATATGTGGATGATCCAGACTTCGGCGAGGACAGAATTCTAGAACATCTAAATCAACAATTGAAATACTTCCGCGAGGACTGTATGAATGAATCACCGGAAAATGGCAGAAGGAAGAACCGGGGCGAACCGAAACCAGAATGCGTTGAGAACGACAATGAAGGCAGTGACTATAATGAGGACGGTATCATTTAATACTTTTAACTACCTCCGAATCCTGACGATAAATTGGACGAGTTTTCTATTAGTAATGATGGCAAAGATGAAGATGGGGATGATGGCGCTCGAAGCAACATCGATGTTGAAATTCAATTTAATGAATTGACGTAAACGAAGGAACCATGTGTAACTAAAGGAACTATTTTATATCGACCTCACGAAGGGTCATAATCTCTCGGGATTCGACTGTTACCCACTGCCATAATTGTTCGTAGACGCATAAAGGCCGCGTCTGGTGCTTGAAATGTAGGTCGTGCCCCACGTTCTACATATTCCACATATTACATCATGTGAATACCACAGTTGAACGAATATTTCTGTTGCATAGACATTTGCAAGCGTTTTTTCACTGGGCACTGCCCAACACGCATAACTTTCGCTGTTTCATCTCCATAATTTTCTGCTATGGCATCTACTACCCATCGAAATATATTACGTCTCACTGCCGCAGACATCTCCTGGTCAGGTGAGTCCATTTTGTACAGATCATTTACGTGCACGTCCAAAAACACCAATCTTCAGTGAGATTCCTTGCATATCGGACGACAATGGTTTTCAAAGTCTTAAAATCCCAGGGTATCATTTCATTGTACAGAGACGCATTCCTGTCGTAGTTTTATGGCCTTCTCGTAAGGTAGTCGTAGAAATTAGATGATAAAAACAGACAACGTCCACGAAAACTACTCCAAAGAACGTACGATTTCAATTCCTCGAAACTATTTCTCTCCGGTGAGGGTATTGAATCTTGAAACGCTGTAGACGGTCGTTCGTAATAGTCGAAATTACGCTCTTGCTTAAGTTCGAACACGGCGTCGAAAATCTCATAACAAACCCAATGTTTCGCGACTAGTGTCTCCATTTGAACGTAACGTATTACACGGCATGAACGAACTGTCACGGCCATAGAACTTTCACTCTTTGCCTCCGTACTAATCATACGCATCAGTGCATTTAAACGTTTCCTTTTCTCACGGGATATGGGAATATGGAGTATGTTAACATCATAATACCAGGCAAGGAATGTACGGACGGAATGAGCTTGAAGAAGTGGATTGAAGCCTGACGCCTTTAAACTTATTCCGGCGATTGTGTTTGCGGGGACGACTCCCTGCAGAGCCGGTACCATCGAAATCAGCCCCAGAGAAAGGTTTCTTCACGAAGGTCCCCTGCGTCCCTGCAGAAGACTTTCTATGTGCTCGTTTCGTTGGGGGCAGAAAAATCGCTATGCAAACTATGCTTTGCTTTGTATTTGATTTATAATATTCCAAACCAGTATTTTAGGAACAACATTTGATTAAATGGCTGTGTTTTAAACCTCGACATCAATTTATTAATGCCAGGGTTCGTTTTATTATTGCGATTAGTCGGTTCTTTGCTTGGTTCTCTTCATTTTCTAAATCGTGGTAGCTGCTAATCAACTCTACCTTAAGTACTCTACTTAGGCCGGTAATATACCCTATTCTGTAACTTGGTCTCCATTTCTAACAGTTAAACAGTAGGTACCAATCGGCGTGCCATATATAGACTGGTCCAGCAGTGTGTTGTGAGCACTTCAAACCTGCTCATAACAACGGTCCGGTCATCCTCCGGCCTTGTTTCGTCTACCACGCCACCACGATACGCACTGGGATGATTTTTCGTTAGTGTAGCTGAGTTCAACCAGACTGTGTGATCATCTCTGGTGGGATCGATTGGGTTTACTTTCTCAGCTCCTTTTATCCTGGGCCAGGAGGGTTTTTGTGTATAAATTTGATTAACTAATGTAGATTGATGTAGTTAAACTAATTAACGCACACCAGGACGCGTGCGGCTATAAACGGAGGATCGGCTTGATATTACGATCGTGAATTGCGCGGATGATTGGTTAATTTCACAAGCATTTACAGTCGGTTGGGTTGGTTGGAGTAAAGGAGGACCAGGTGAGGAAGATCGCGGGGTGCTATCTAAAGGTGGTGCTCTGAGTAGAAACGCAAGCGAGGATCGTAGGTGGATGGGAGCCTAACGGCTTTGAGTGAGCCACACAGAAATGAACGGACTGCTCACGTGTGTGCCTACAGACGGTTTGGGTTTTAACACTCGGACGAAAACAGAAGCGTCATGCCGCAATTCACAACAGCCTGAAAGACACTTGGGTGAATTGTAATCCGACAATAAAACTATTGTCCAGACACTGGAGTAAGAGTTTTTCGCAGTAATTATGACGGGTAAATGTCATATATCAATACTTGTTTTCAAATGTATTACCTGTAAAAGTACACTATGTAACGGCATAGTGAATATTGCTAAAGCATTCGGCATTTTTAAGGTGTTGATTATGGACCAAAGTAATATTTCATAATTACTCACAAAACTCGAGATTTGAATGGCTAATGCGCAGTGGTCACATGTAGCTGGTCTTGCCATTGCAATACATGGGATTCCAATAACTACCGGAGATTTTCAGAGTTAGAATTTGCCATGTTTTATTTTGAAATGTCTGGCGCTATCTTGCCTTCCCTCTATAGATATTTCTGCAGTCTATGTAGAATTTTCCCTGCTTGTATGTATCGTTATAAAAACCGTTTGGACCAGCTGCTTGGGCATCCGAGACCATTCAACTGTCTGCCCTTGGATGGTCCGAAATCAAAACTCTTCATGGTAAATAATAGTATTTATGTCGCTCTGCTCGAAGCAACTCCACATATTCGAAAAAGAGCTACAGGTAAGTTCAAAAAAGGATTTCCGAAGTAGTCTGGGAGAGATGCATCATTGCACGCTTGTGATTTATCAGGAAAAATGCAAATAACGGTGACTGTTTACAGGGGTGCAAGACTCGTTGCTTTGTGCTATGGAACTGCTTATATCGCCGTAAAGTCGGAATTGCCAGCCAAAAACACAACATCCTCAAATTCTCTGTTGCTTGCTGATCGGAAGAGCAGCGTCTTACTTGCCGATGATATGGCGTGAATCAAAGAACTTACACCAGGGCTACCGGTGTGTAGTACACCAAGTGGTTATACAGTACAAAAAATAGTTCGCACACCTCAGCCTTCATCTTTGACTAATTTTTAGGGGTTATCCAAATGGTATTAACTTTTGATGAAATTTTCATCATCAGAGCATTTAATATTCTTGTTGCAGTATCACACTGTATCACACTGGGCAGTACCACCAACAATCAAATCTGAAGAAGGCACCTTACAGAAAGAATGACATAGTGTCACAGCATTGTATGCCGAAAATACAAGTGCAAGTAGAAGTTGGTTGAGCTACCAACACTAAGTCTTGCATCAAGGGGAAAACATGCGAGGGGAACATAAAGCTATCCACATACCTATTGTGCAATCCTTAATGTAAGGAGGCCCGATAGAGTTTCGAAATGCAAGAGTTTGTTGAGGTTGAAGTTTTGAATGAGCTGGGGGTAGTTTTGCAGTTCTGATTGGAAAGTTTCGTGAAGACAGGGCTTGAACACGTTGACGTCTACAAGCACACCGCTTTCCGAGCATCCTTTTAACCACAAATCATTTCCAATCCTTGTGGCACTGTTCACCACAAATCAACGGGTCATCTCCCACGCTTTCTGGAGAGGAACAAGTTGACCACGCGTCGAATCTCCGATTGTAACCAACTTTTACTTATGTCGTCATAGACAAGGAGGCAACCCACAGTTTCATTTTCGCTGAGCTTCTTCTTGAGAAACACAAATTTGGTGAATACGAGTAATGGACTTTTCAGAAGTTTCGAACAAGCTGATATACTAATAACTTATTATTGCCTTAGTCACAGTGAGATACAGTACGTGTAGTGTGCGGCCCCAATGTATTTTCCTGTTAGGAGGGGAAATGCATTCGGGCTTCACGATACTGCCTCTGAACAGAAATAAGGTCGAAATTCATTTAGTGATATATAAGCTCATCAAGACGAGTTGATTTCCGTCGGTTGCTATCTTCACAGATCGTTTGAAGGAGAAAAACACGAGGACAGCAGTGCATAAGCTCCACAACCTTCGCACTTCTTCCCAAGCAGGAACGGCCTCTGAAGGATTACAACGAGACTTTTCATGTCCAGAAACTCCCGTTTCGCAATCTGATACATGAGCAGAACCATTTGGCTCAGAGCCAATAATTGTAAAGCGCCTCCGCTGCATGACACGCACACACACGCACACACACACGCACACACACGACAAAAGTCTTTTCTCAGGACACTATGACCTTCGAAGCGTATATTTTCGCGTACACATTCCACTCCTTCACAATTCTTTGCGTGAGAGGGGCGTAGAAAGAGCCCCTTCTCCTTCCTCAGACTCACCCGTAACACCAATGCATCTCTTTTTTGAGGTTGTACACGTAGTTTCAGATATACAAACAATTCTTTTCATCAGGCACGAGCAGGTGAATGGATGGTGGATACACGTAGCTCTCTGATTGATTTACTATCGACAGCTGTTATTAGGGAAAATTCAAAGTGCTTTTAAAACGTGAACATCATTATCATCCTCAAAATGTTCAGAGACGAAGAGAACAGGCTTCTAAGACTGTGATTCCTCCCGTCTTCTCACTTTTAAAGGGATTTCACACCCTCTTCCTCACCAACGCTTCTAAATTGCATTAATATTTTCGCCCAAATGCCTCCCTACACCAGCACCCCTCCTGGAGGATCCGAGAGAAAAGGGTCGCCGAACAAAGGATCGCCAAGCAATTGTTCCGAAAGCAAAGAAGATCGTCGACGCCGACTGAAGAATGAGAGCGCGAGACGTTGCCGAGAGCGTCGCGAAGAACATAACGCTGCTGTTGCAAATGCACTCAAGGAAAATGAAAAGCGGATTGATGAACTACAGAGAGAGGTTGAAAAGCTATCCGGAGAACTTGAAGGTGAAGGTCGCCCAAAAAATAACAAAGCTAGCTCATCCTCGAAGTAAATCCATGAAGGAGTATCGGAGAAAGAAGTTGGTTCAGATAAAAAATAAATTGATAAACGGATCCGAGAGCTTTGATAGTCTTAACAAAAAAACTACTGAGAGGCAGAAGTAGCTTCCGAAATACTATATGATGCACGTGGTACAGGATTTGCAGAGAGACTCCTGCTCTCAGGGTACATTAACTCGACTCGCAGACAAGGCAAGAAATAGAAAGCTGCAAAGCCTTGATCAAGCCACATCTTGTGATAATGTGCGCTCAACAGACCGAGAAGGATACTGAATTGATGATTTTTCGCCCAGATTATGTACTTAATCCATACATTCTAAATTGAAGTTGAAACGATCTTTCTTGCTTTAGTATTGCCGAGAATTGTTCAATGCAATGAACATATGCAATTTTTCGGAAGCAGTAGTATGCTTGCACTAGAGATCAATTGTTTTCAGATTTTTCATGTTCACATTGTTCGCAGTAATACGAAGCTCAGCCGTAGTGTATGCTACATATGTGCCAAAAACTCGGCCAAGGCCCGTCTTATAAAACATCTAGTGCTACGTAGAACATTAAACCCAGCAATGACTTCCAAGGTATTGCTGGTCCTTACAGTTGTAAGCAGTCTGTCATTGGAAAGAAGTTCATAATTAGATGCATCAAGTGGTGTAGGATTGGGTAAGAAAAATCTACTGTACGTAGTTGAAAGTGTAGCTCACCCTTTACACAAACGGGTTTTGTAATCGCAAGAGTTGTGAACCAAAAGAATTGCTGAGAAAGCAATAATCTATCATAGAACTAGTACAAGAGGTGCAATAGAGGTAAATCATCTACATATATTTTGGAAAAGGTCCTTGCGAAGGTGTAAAGGTTGCCCGAAACATGATCCAAAATTTTGCATCAATCTGCAATTACTTCCCTCCTACTTCGACCATTTACTATGTTTTATAAAACGAACATGAGCCATGCGGTCTCTCCATTAAGGTTGCTAATATTGGCTATGTTTTTTACCGTACACAAGTGATGATGAAGAAAATGCATTACGACTCGAAGACGTATGCGTTCGAATGTACATTTGTCAACCTGAACGTTTTGGTGTTCGAAAACAAACACGCAGGACAATCATACGCAAATAGCTTGTGGATAATATGCTGTTGTCATCATGCAAAGATAAGGGCACTTAATTTAATTTTTCAGCTTATTTTACGATTTCCTGCTGTAGTAAGTAAGCAAAGGCAAACCCGACTGGCATCCTCCAACAATCGGGGATTTTTGGTTTTTCAGACCCGCCTAAGAAGACTATCATGAAAATCATGAAGTTATTACTTTTACTGCATCTGCTGCATTTCAGTTTACTGCAGATGTACCTTACTTCAGACATACAGGTACTAAATATATAACCTTTATATATTGGGTCGTTTAAGGCGAAAAGAAAGAAGGACCAAATATGCTTTGTTCTTTAAAAGCCACTGGAACCCTAATTACATATACGTTGGTTACTGTAAAAGAACATCGCCCGTGTAAACTTACAGTTTTTATCGAAAGTGTGTTTTGGTGCCAGTATTTTAAAAAAGAAGTGTGTGTTTAAATTTTATTCCAACTTTCAATAATATCTTCTGATGTGAAGAGTATCTTTTGCAGGAAAGGAGAAATATCTATTGAGATTCGACTCTTCAAGGATATGGACCCAGTAAGGTGGACTTAAAAATAACAGGAAACAATTTTTGCAGAGATGAAGCTTTAGCAATTTCGATTTCCTTCAGTTCAAACTTAAAATAACTTTCCCTAAGTGAGGAGGAAGCCCGAAATTGACTTTTCGAAAACTTGAAGAAGCACAAAAATGGAATGAGTGATCTTTTCCAGTCGTTTTAAATTCATGTATTCGTTTGATGTCGATTGTCTTGAGTCTCAATGCATAGTTATTGGGCTTGTTGATTCGAATAATATTTCAATATGCTTGTATCTCAGATGACCTGGAAAGCCTGCCAAGCCAACTGGTGACCAACAGCAGAAGGCACTCCAGATTTTTCGCTCACAAATAAAATATTTCCGAACGGAAGGATTGGAAATGTCCGGAGCGTAGGCGCACACAGAATAGTAATTGAATATTAAATCAAATTAAAAAAAATTTTGGACCACCAAAGAATCTTTGTTCTCCCCGTTTTTTGTACTACCCGGCTGTAGGACGCTTCTCCTGAATTGAGCAACTGTTGTCTGCAGATCATAGGCATGTGAACAACAAATCCGTGACCGTATAACCCGACCTGCGGAAGCAAAGCATCCCAAGAAAGGAGAAGAGGAGGCAGAGTGACTATCTAATTTCTTTATGCGGCCACTGGCTGCAAATGGAAATAAGATAAGATAGTAAACTGAAAAATGGGCCAATGAAATCACCGCAATTTTGCGGGTCACTTAAAAAATGATATGTACTTGCAGAGTCCTTCCGAGGGGAATAAAAAACAGATGTGCCTCGTGTGTCCAGGAGCGGAAGTAACTGCGCCACAAGGGAGAAAAATGTGAATTAATCCATTTTAATGTCAGAAGCCCGTACAGTACTCAAAATGGATTTATCCCATTTGAGATTATTTTTGACAGATTCTTCGTTATAACGACAGTTGTGGAACGTAAACCAACCTACGCAACTTTCCAAACTGTTTTAACATAGACCTAACGGTCACATAGATATGGGAAAATCACACTTTGCTGCCGGCATTCGCTTTCCAAAGGCTAACTGTCTCGCTCGAAGTAGGTACGCCTCTTTGTACGTCATTCCTATAGTACCTATCAATAATATTCTTGATTTAGTACGACTCTCGGTTCCCGTCGTGAGTTGAAGCTATGTCTCTAAGACGGATCATGGAGGCAGTACACTCTTGCTCACCAAATCTTTCCACAGTAATGCGACGAACATCCTTGGCATCTACATTGTTCTTCATTAGCGAATTTTTTTCCACACCGGAGTGGAACTGAATACATTCACAAACAGTGCATTCGGATCATTCTTAACAATCTGAAAGACATGGCACTTCGTGGTTTTCAAGGCTGTGGAAATTGCGAAAAACGTTCCTAGAATGTCCTTCTATTTTGCCCATCGAATAGACGCAGAATACACCAACTCATTAGATGGTGAGCTACTGTCCAAAAAGCGCATCAAATCGACAAAAGAATGCACATTGTGACGTTCAAGTTTCCGCTTAGTAAATCCAAAGGCATCATCGCACCGGTTCTTCGTATGCCCCGCCATTAAGAAGTGCAGCGTAATAGAATCTTCTTTTCGAATAAAAGCAAGCTGTAAAAAGTACGACAAAATGAAGCAGGGTTTGTATTGAATACCACTGTTCTTAGTATGGACCTTGCTATTTCATACCCGCTAAGCTCACAGCCATTTATTTAAGATTTTCTATGGGTCATGCAGACTCAAAGGAACATAGTGATGTAAACATACTGAAATGGTGCTCCACATTTTGTGCGAGAGCTGTGTAATGCTCATCTGTGTCGTTTCGCATATCGCTTTCATGTTCCTTAGAAAGATTGGTCTCTTGAGGCATTATGAGGTTGTGAGTACGGCTTTGATTCATTTATGTGGACAGGCGGAAGGGAACAGGAGTACTTGAGCCGATGCGGAGTGTCATGTGAAAGAGAATGCTGTTTATTTCGGTTTCTACAGTACTTGCTTGAAATCGTGAAACGAGTGCTTCGTCTGGTGCATTAGAATTTCTTTAAAAGTTCTTTGTCAATTGTAAATCAAATATGTGGTACGTAAAGTAGAAGTTGAGACGAAAAGAGTGGTACGAATATCTCAAAAGGTCAAAACGAGCAAATTTCTGACTTAAAAATGGATTTTCTACACAAAATATCATTGCGTTGCGGGTTCTCTCGTTTCTAAAAACGACGAGCATAGTAGTTCGTGATGCATCCAATGCGTCAGGAACTACTGTACTCGTCGCTTTTACGCGTTTTACGAAACGAACTCAGCACTAATAAACATCTACGTGCGGTAGATGTCCGTCGCGCCGCGCGCGGGCATAAGAAAAGCGTGGATAGTCTCGCTGGATATTCGGGCTCGCTAAGCGCGCTGGCGGACTGCGTCTGACGAGGGGTGGCGGCCGTACATAGAAGTTCTCACGAAATTTCTCGATGTGTAGATATGATTATGGACAAACTTTTTAAGCCCTTTCGTATCCGAACTACTTGCGAAGAAGACAGTGCAACTATGCGGCATTTTTTTAATAATCTTTTTTATCCTTCGTAAGTTCTGAATGTGTTTCAGATTTTCAACCTGTCCATTTGTCAAGTTGCCCGAATTTCGGAATGCAGACACTGGCTAACTTCTCCCATGGCTGCAGCCATCTTCAACTGCACAAGCTTCACTCACTGCTCATTCAGAACTATGATTGGACTTCAGGTGCTCGTGGAGGAACAGATTTTCGTTTGCAATAGTGCATATATTTGACCAAGTATTCAAAACTATGATTTCCCAGTTGAATTTTGTCTGCATCATACCTGGAAGAAATCCAAAGCTCTTCATCTCCACGACTGTCCGATAAATATATACTAAAAAATCTGCGTGTACGCTATTTCTCCCACGGAGTTTCAACGTAGCTTTTTTATTTCGGGCTCCTTTTGTCCGCCACCTTGAGCACATAGCGCGTTCTCGCGGTAATTTTGCGCTTTCCCGCCAGCCGCCGCGCTTGAACCCCTTCCAATCTGAAAAAGTGTCAAAGTAATGAGAAAAAATAAAATAGGACAGTTCAAAATTTTATTAACAAGATTTAATTGCACACTTTGATTTTCGATAAAAATATTACGATATCTCACAAAAATAATATTGGCACAAATCAGAGCCCATTTAAGTGCATTAAAACCAACTGCAGTGAATTTTCACAATATACGCCGCACCAACTGTGGTTAAACCATTTCCGCCACGTACCACGCCATTTGCAACACAAAAGTTCCATCCCTGCGTCAATTTTTCAGGCAACGGAAATTAGTATGCTTGCAATGTTATCTTCATCGTCTGCATGGCGGAAAAATTGAAAAATAATTCGACGGCGGCTGCGGTAGTAAAGAACCGCGGAAAACACTACAAACATCCTTTTTGACTAGCTTAAAAATATATGTATAAAGGAAACAGACACACACGCAAAAAACAAGCATGGAAAAATCACGGACATGGAAAAGGACACAGAAATGGAAAATGACATGGCCAGAACACGCGCACAAATAATCACACGCCCACGCATACAGGCAACGAAAAGAATTAGGATACAGAAACGGGCATGAACAAGCTCACAGAGAGGAGGACTAAAATAACACGCAGACGGATCCTGTTATTAAATAGTACATGAAGACAAAGAAAGAGAGGGAAACGGACAAAAAAAAAGAAACAGAGAGAGATAAAAACACGCGGACGGACTTAAAGGCAGAATAGAAGCTATGGAAGGAGAGGCAAAGGGACAAAGAGACGGAGAAGGAAAACGAGAAAGAAATGGAGACGGAAACAGAAATTTAGATGGGACAGACAGGGAGAGGGAAAGAAAGACGGTATTGGAAACGTCCAGGGGCACGGAGTCGGAGGGATAGATAGACACGGAAACACACACAGCCAGGGAAATTTAGACGGAGATGGAGACGGAGACGGAGAGTAAAACCCACACAGAGACGGATACGTGGATTAAGACGAGGAAGGGGACGGATAAGAACACGGAAACTAAAACGGAAACGCACACGCACAAAGACACTGGGAATCACAAGAAAATTGAGACAGACAGGGAGATGGAAACGCAAAGGCATATGGAGAGTGAAAAGGATACAAATACGGAAAGGGAAAGGGACATGGAAACGAACATGGAGATGGGTAAGGAGACTGAACCGCACAGGGACACATACGTGGATTCGGAGAGGCACAAGGAAGCGGAGACGGAAACGAAGACGGAGATCGAAACGGACATGTACATGGAGCGGGAAACGCAGAAAAATACATAGACAGAGAAGGAGACGGAGACAGAGAGGGACACGCACACGCACATGCAAATTCAAACGCACACTCAAATTCATATTGACACACGAAAGTAGATGTAGAAGAAGACGGGCATCGAGACAGGTACAGATACGGATAAGGATATGGATACGGATACGGATACGGATACGGATAAAGATACCGAAACAGACACGCACACGCAAAAGTAAACGCACAAACACACACGCAAATGCACACGCACACGCACACGCACACGCACACGCACACGCACACGCAAAAGTAAACGGACACGGAAACGGACACTTATGCGGGTACGGAGACAGGGACGAAGAGGTATACGAACACGCAAAAAGACACGTACGCGTAGATGGAGACGGAGACGTAGAGAGACAAGCATAAGGACACGGAAACTGAGACTCGTTGGGACACGGGGAAGGAGACGGTTACGGACACGTACCTTCACACGGAGAGGGGGTTATCAGGGGGTTTAGACACGCACAGGGAGATGGACAGAAACGGTGAAGGATACGCACACGCACACGTGCATGAACACGAACACGCAGGCGGACATGCAAATAGACACGAAAACGCAGAACCACACGAACACGGAAACGGGCAGTTACCAGGACACATAAAAAGACACGGTCATCGGCTCAGGCACGGAAATGGACACGGAGAAGAACACGTACATAGTCACGCACAGACACACGGAAAAAATTAAGTCACAGAAACGGAAAATCACATGCACCGGCACACCAATACAAAAACGGACAAATAAAAGAATACGTGCACACACTTTCGTGCAAACCCTTTGTAGTGCTGCGGGTAGCTCGCCCGTAGCAGCACACAAGGGGACGGGGCGTGGTAGAGCTAGATGTAAGGGCAGGTCGTGGCGAAGAAGGGGACTGATCGCACGTGTGGCAGGGCGTAGTGCAGTCGCCACTGCGTTGTGTGCGTCCACACAGCGTTGCCTCGACCAACCCCAAAGGAAGCTGAAAAGGAAGAAAAAGAAGCGGAAACGAAGGAGACAAGACGTGGAAAAACCCCTTTACTTGGGAGATATTTCGCACTACCACAGTTAATGCTTCTCTCCAACCCCAACCCGGCGCCGCCCAGCCAGCTTAAGTCGCGGATGGGCGAGCGCCCAAGGCGGGGCT
>JAVCKV010017248.1:0-25595 GCA_032274145.1 Herpochondria borealis | reverse complement strand
GGATTACCAATCGCAATCGCCATTTGTCCTACTTGCAGTTTATCGGAGTTCCCAAATTTTATCACTTTTAAATTATCTGCATGTACTCTAAGCACTGCAATATCCGTCGAAGAATCTTCCCCAATCAACTCTGCTAACAATTCTCTTCCGTCTTGCAAAGCAGCAACGATTCTAGTCGCACCATTCACCACATGACTATTGGTAACAATATATCCATCACTTGAAATAATAAAACCTGAACCTGTACTGCCCGGTTGTTGCGCCTGTCGCCCACGACCTCTTTGAGGCTTAGTTGGTTTTTGAACTTTGATTTGTACGACGGCATCGCTTGCATCTCTTGCTACTTTTGTAACGGTTTGAGAATACGCATCGAGTAGTGCATCATCGTTATTTTCTGTTGGTTGATAGTTCTGTTCTGGAGAGTCGTTATCTGAAATTAACTGTATCATAATTGTAGATTTTTTTATGTGTTTAAGTGTATAGGTCTTAATGTGTATATGTTGTTATACGCTTATTCGACCACATATATACATCAACACTTATAAACATAAACACAACTAAGAATGACTTTGTGAAGTACATAAAATGTTCCATTCTCTAATCTTGACCATTTCTGGCAGATGGAAAGTTAAAGTGCATAGCATTTTGACAGGTGGAAAATATTTTTCGGAAAGAATAGCAGATTGAAGGCGTGGATTTTATTTAGAATAAGCAATAAAATAATAAAAATCATTTACCAACAAAAGCGTTGAATCCATATAATCAGTTTTAGGATTGAGCCGCTTTTGATGCAAGGCAAGTAGTTCCATATCTTTTTGCAAAAAAGTATTTATGGTTTTTGTCACTTTAAAGAATCGAACAAAATCGAAATGACTTGGCGCTTTGGGTGTTCCTAAATTTTCCAACGCTTTTTTAAAAACAGGAAATTCAAACAAAGTATATACATCTGGATATTGAAAACTTAGATACATCGAAATGACATGATTCTCTTCGTGATAATGATTATTTTCAATGGTCAATGGATATTTCTCTTTATATTCAGTTAGCATCGTATCACAACAAAATTGAAATCTAGCTATTCTATCTTCTACCTGTTTTTCTTCATCCATCAAATCTTTAAACATTGCTCTTACAAAATCTGGCGAAATTGCAATAAACTTCAACATCATTTCTTTTGCCAAAAGGTCTTCGCCTTTCCATAGTCTTCGAGTAACCGTACTTTGCAAACTTTGGTCATACATCTTTGCAAAGTCTGGTGCGTCAATATCCCAGTTGTCTTGGAAGTTTTTCAAGCATTCCCATTTGTATATTTCATAAAAATCTCTTTTCTCTTTCAAGATAGATTTGTAGTCGGAAATGTATTGTTGTAATTTACTTAATATCATAATTTAACTGGGGATTGGTTATTAGTTATCGGTGACTGGTAATCAGTTATTTGTTATTTGAAACCGATTACTAATAACTGATTACCAATCACTAATAACCAAATATTAATCAAGTATATCTAATTCTCCTTTTTTCACTAATAAGAAAAAACAATCTGCTACTGCTTGTGCGATTACACTGGCATCATGCGCATCTTCAAAATGCGAATCATAACACTTCATATACAATTCTTGAATCGATGGCCATTTGAACTTTCCACCCGGTGCTTTTATTCTACAAAAATAAGTAGCCTCTTGCATCAAAGAAAATAGCTCCGATGCCATCATCCTAGAACTAATATCTTTTCGTACAAATTCTGCTTCCACTACATTGGAAGCCAATTTCATATTATGCGCCACCAAATATTCAGAAGTGTCAATCATCTTCGAGAATTTCTTAAGTACCTCTTCTAGAGGTGTTCCTTCTTCTATCGCTCGTTCTGTACTGATTTTATGAAAGCGTTCGGAGTCAGCAGTAATTTCAAATCCTTCAGGTTTGATGATGAAATTTTCTTGATTTTGGATTTCTCCTTTCTCATTATATTGTTGCCAAGCTAGTTGAACCATACGTGGCCAATAGAAAGTATCCGTTGCAGGTCGATTCCATTTTTTAGGCATCCCTACTGCGTTGACGTGGAAGAATAAGAACATAGTTGTTTGTTTGTTGTTATTGGTGATTGGTAATCGGTTGTTAGTGATTGGTTATTAGTAATCGGTGATTAGTTCAAATAACTGATGACCAGTCACCGATAACTAATCACAAATCACAATTCCCCTAACCGCTTAATCGCATCTTCTGCTAATCCAGAACTAGTACTTGACGAAAGTCGCAACCGCTTCACTGGAGCATTCCAACTTTCTGCCATGGCTACCCAAAGATGATAGTGTCCCATCTGATCTCTTTCGCAATAAGCACCTAATGGTAATTGACATCCGCCATCTAATAAATTTAAAACTTTGCGTTCAACATTCGTTGCAGATGAAACTTCAGTGTGATGAAGGTGCTTTAAAATTCGTCTCGTCGTCTTATCATCAGCACAAGTTTGGTAGGCCAAAACACCTTGAGCAGGTGCTGGTACAAATTCCCGTGGATTGAATGTTATCACTTCTAAGTCTGACAAATCTAATTCCAATCGCTTCACTCCTGCCCCTGCCAAAACAATCGCATCAAATTGTCCTTCTCTTAATTTATTAATTCTCGTAGGCACATTTCCACGAATATCTTTCAGTTCTATATCAGGTCGAAAATCTAACATCTGCGCTTTTCGTCGAGCAGAAGAAGTACCTACTAAGGCACCTTCTTTTAGTTTTAATACTTTGCCTTCTCCTACGGATTCTTTTCTAATCAATAAATAATCCGCAGGATCTTCTCGATAAGAAACCGCAGTGATGACTAAACCTTCTGGCGAATTGGTCGGCAAATCTTTCATCGAATGAACTGCCATATCCACATCACCTCTTAACAAGGCGTCTTCAATTTCTTTAGTAAAAAATCCTTTGCCTTCCAATTTATCAAAAGTCAAGTGTTGAATCTTATCACCTTGTGTTTTGATAATGTGCAATTCAGCTTCTACGCCTATTTCTGCTAATTGACTTTTGAGAAATTCTGCTTGCCAAAGTGCCAGCTTACTGCCTCTTGTTCCTATTCTTATTTTTTTTTCGCTCAACGTTTTTTTATTTACTATTGATGATTGCATATTGATGATTGCCATTTATATTTTATCATTTTGAAAAATAGACAATATTCAATTCATTAGGGTCGCAAAGATAATGAAGCTATTATGGATTGTGTCGCTTTTTTACAAAAGAAAAGTTCAATTTTTACGTTTCAATAACATAAATCATCGAACTTAGAATCACTACCTTTGTTTTTATAAGTGTTTAGGTATATGAGTTTATATGTGTTTATGTTCGTTTGTACTTTAGCACATATAAACTCATATACCTAAACACAATTTAGGCGTAACATTTACAATAAAAAAAAATGCAAATTTCTGCTAAAAACCTTAGCCAGTTATTAAACGGGACAGTTGAGGGTAATCCTGATATTTTAGTCAGCCATCCTAGTAAAATAGAAGAAGCCACTGAAGGTTCTATCTGTTTTTTTTCCAATCCTAAATATGAATCTTACGTCTATTCTACCCTAGCATCTATTATATTAGTCAGCCATGATTTTCAGCCTACTCAACCTATACAAGCAACCTTAATCAGAGTCGATGATGTATATGGTTCAGTGAGTCATTTGTTAGCAACTTTTGGAAAAAAAGAAAAAGAGGTAGCCACTATTTCTCCTCAATCTTCTATTCATTCCAAAGCTGTGATGGGTAAAAATATTTCAGTTGGTGCATTTGTAGTAATCGAAGAAGGAGCTCAAATTGGCGATAACTGTACGATTCATCCACAAGTGTTTATTGGAACAAATGTTAAGGTTGGTAATAATACAACGCTTAATCCTGGCGTAAAAATTTATCATGATTGTATCATTGGTGATCATTGTATTCTTCATGCTAATACGGTGGTTGGTAGTGATGGATTTGGTTTTGCTCCACAAGAAGATGGAAGTTTAAAAAAAATCCCTCAGATTGGAAATGTTTTGTTAGAAAACAATGTGGAAGTAGGAGCCAATACAACTATCGATCGCGCAACCATGGGATCAACCATCATTCGAGAAGGAGTCAAATTAGACAACCTTATCATGATAGCACACAACGTAGAGATTGGTAAAAACACCGTTATAGCCGCTCAAACAGGTATTGCGGGAAGCACTAAAATTGGAGAACAATGTATCTTAGGTGGACAAGTAGGAATTGCGGGGCATGTCAAAATCGCAGATAAGGTGCAATTTCAAGCAGGATCTGGTGTCTCTAGAAGTATCAAAAAGGAAGGGACAAAACTTTATGGTTATCCAGCTATTCCTTATTTTGATTATTTGCGGTCTTATGCTATTTTCAAAAGATTACCTGAATTAAATAAAAAAGTCGAAAAATTGGAAAAGCAAATAAATAATCAAGAGGAAGCATAGGGGGTTTTGGATGAAAAACCATCTTATAATTGTAGAAAAGTCTACTATACTTAAGGTTTCTTGTTATTCATCTTGACAAATAATACATTCATCCAATTCTATCCCTAAACCATCCAAAAGAGTTATCTTTGCGGAAAATTTCAACAAAGCTTAAAACAAGAGAATGAAACAAGCTACTATCAAGAAATCTGTCTCTATCAAAGGAGTGGGTTTACACACTGGTAAACCTGTTAAAATGACTTTCAAACCTGCACCTATAAACCATGGTTACAAGTTTAAAAGAGTTGACTTAGAAAACGAACCAATTATTGCCGCAGATGTCAACAGAGTCATCTCAACCAATAGAGGTACCACCTTAAAAACTGGAGAAGCTCAAGTGAGTACTGTCGAACATACACTTTCTGCATTGGCAGGTTTGAGTATTGATAATGTGCTCATTGAAATCGATGGGCCGGAAGCTCCGATTATGGACGGAAGTGCAATGCCATTTGTCAAAAAATTACAAACGGCTAAAAGAGAAGAGCAAGATGCTGATCGAGATTATTTTGTAGTGACTGAGCCTATTTCTTATAAAGATGAAGTAACTGGCACTGAAATTTTAGCACTCCCAGCAGATCATTTTCAAGTGACAACGATGATTGATTTTAATTCGCCTGTACTTGGTCATCAATATGCTTCATTGGATTCAATGGAGGATTATAAAAAAGAAATTGCGCCTTGTAGAACTTTTGTTTTTCTAAGAGAATTAGAACAACTCTTAGATCAAGACTTAATCAAAGGCGGTGATATGGATAATGCTTTGGTGATTGCTGATCGAAAAATGAACCAAAGAGAATTGGACAAATTAGCAAAACGATTAGGAAAGAAAAGTGTCAAAATTGAAAAAGAAGGAATTCTTAATACCGTTAAATTGCACTTTGAAAATGAACCAGCTAGACATAAATTATTAGATGTCATTGGTGATTTAGCTTTGGTTGGAAAACCAATTAAAGGAAAAATTGTTGCTACTAAACCAGGGCATACTGCTAATATTGAATTTGCAAAAATTCTTAAAGGGTTATATCAAGCGCAAAGAAAACTTAAAGGGAAACCTAAATACGACCCAACTGCAGAACCTATTTACGACGTAGTAGAAATAGCAAAACGTTTGCCTCATCGGTATCCGTTTTTATTGATTGATAAAATAATTGAGGTATCCGATAAGCATGTAGTTGGGATTAAGAACGTAACTTTTAATGAACAATTTTTTCAAGGGCATTTCCCTGGAAACCCAGTTATGCCAGGTGTTCTGCAAATAGAAGCGTTAGCACAGACTGGTGGAATCTTAGCCTTATCAACGGTTCCTGATCCAGAGAATTGGGATACTTACTTTTTAAAAATTGACAACACAAAATTTAAGCAAAAAGTAGTTCCAGGTGATACTATTATTTTTAAAATGGAATTACTTTCTCCTATCAGACGAGGAATTTGTCATATGCAAGGGACAGCGTATGTAGGTAACAAGATCGTTTCAGAAGGAGAACTAACAGCACAAATAGTAAAACGACCAAATACCTGAATGAATACTGAATAGCGAACAAGGAATATTGAATAGCGAACTTTGGAAACACCTAAGTGTGATGGCAAAATTCGATATTCAATATTCCTTGTTCATGATTCGATACTTGCCTGCAGGCAGGTTCTTATAGAGATACTCTCAAATCACATTTAATATAAAATAAAATATGAACGTTATGAATAATATTCATCCAGAGGCGCAAATTGGTAAGAATGTAAAAGTTGGAGCTTTTTTTACCATAGAAAAGGATGTAATCATTGGAGACAATTCTGAAATAGGTCCTAATGCAGTCATCATGAACGGTACTCGTATGGGAAACAATTGCAAAATTTTCCCTGGAGCTATTGTCGGTACTATTCCTCAGGATTTAAAATATAAAGGAGAACGCACTTACCTCGAAATAGGTAATAATGTTACCATCCGTGAATACTGTACTATAAATAAAGGAACCATCAATCCTAAGGCTGGTGCAGAAGGACGAACTATCATTAAAGACAATTGTTTGATAATGGCTTATTGTCATATTGCACATGATTGTATCGTTCATGAAAGTAGTGTGTTAGCAAATAATGTTACGCTGGCTGGACACATTGAAGTTGGTCCAAGAGCAATTTTGGGTGGCTTGACTGCGGTGCATCAATTTGTTAGAATTGGAGCGCATACCATGGTAGGCGGAGGATCTTTGGTTCGAAAAGATGTACCACCTTTTATCAAAGCAGCTCGTGAGCCGCTTTCGTTTGCAGGTGTTAATGCAGTTGGTTTACGTCGCAAAGGTTTTTCAGGAGAACAGATTGATCATATACAAAATATCTATAGAGTCCTTTATCAAAAAGGCTATAATACCACTCAAGCATTGGATGTGATTGAATCTACCGTAATGGAGACACCTGAAAGAAATGTAGTTTTAGAATTTGTAAAAGATGCTAGCCGAGGTATTATTCGTGGCTACCGATCTTCTAACGTAAATGGAAATGGTCAAAGCAACGGAAACGGAAAACATAGCAATGGAAGTATCCTTTCATAATGTTTCAAAACGATATCGCTACGAATGGATATTCCGAGATGTCAATTTTACATTTGAAAATGGAAAAAAATATGCCATCCTCGGACCTAATGGTTCGGGGAAATCTACCCTATTAAAAGTCCTATCAGGACACCTCACTCCTTCTAAAGGTAAAGTCGATTTTTCCGCAGGGGAAAAAAAAGTAGCTATTGATCAAGTCTATTTGCATACTAGTTATGCTGCACCTTATATTGACCTGATTGAAGAATTCACGCTCCTCGAAGCATTAGATTTTCATAAAAAATTCAAACCTTTTTTAAACCAATTAGAAAATTCCCATCTAATAGATATTCTTGGTTTTCAAAAATCAAAAAATAAATTAATTCGGTATTTTTCATCGGGTATGAAACAACGACTAAAGTTAGTTCTAGCTATTTGTTCTGAATCTCCAATTCTATTGTTGGATGAACCTACGACTAATTTAGATTTGCAAGGCATGAACTGGTACCGAGATTTGATTAAAACTTATGGTCAAAATAGACTGGTCGTCATCGCTTCCAATATTGAAGCTGATTATAACTTTTGTGATGCGACTTTGAATATTTTGGATTATAAGAAAAAGGAACGATGAAGAATAAATGATGAATGATGAACGCCTTCTAATTTGGTTAAGTCCGACGGCGTTCATCATTCATCATTTATTCTTCATCGTTTTAGTCATAATTTATATTCATTAAAAACAAGTCGAAACAAACCTTCTAATCCTCATTTTTGTTAATTTTGTGAAATAACAAATTGTCTTTTTCTGAGAAAATAACTTTAGTAAATAATGGCACTTGATCAAGTCGATGTTGATAGTATGGATAAGGAAGAAGCTGAAATGTCTTTCCTCGATCATTTGGAAGCTTTGCGTTGGCATTTGGTTCGATCCATCGTTGCGATTTTAGTAATTGCTATCATTTCATTTATTGCTGATGACTTTGTAATCCAAACACTTCTTTATGGACCTAAAGAAAAATGGTTTCCTACCTACCAGTTTATTTGTGGCATTTCAGAAGACCTTTGTTTTTATTGTCCCGAATTCAAACTTAATCAAATTGAACTCGGTGAAGTCTTTTTTACACATATCAAAATCTCCATCATCTTCGGATTTATCGTTTCCTTTCCTTATGTCTTTTGGGAAATTTGGCGTTTTGTCAAACCTGCTTTGCTTGACGATGAACTAAAAGCTGCAAGAGGAATTGTATTTACCTGTTCAACCTTATTTTTATTTGGAGTAACGTTCGGCTATTTTATTATAGCACCTTTTGCGACTACTTTTCTAACAAATTATTCATTGAATCTCAATGTAGATACCACTACAAGTATGGCATCGTATTCTAATTATATCATCATGTATACTTTACCTACTGGGTTAGTTTTTGAATTGCCTTTGGTGATGTATTTTTTGACAAAAATAGGATTGGTCACTCCGGAGTTCCTAAAAACTTATCGTCGTCATGCCGCAGTTATTATTTTAGTGATGGCTGCTATTATTACACCACCTGATGTGATGACTCAGTTTTTGATTGGAGTACCTTTGTACTTTTTATATGAAGTGAGTATTATCATTTCCCGAAGGGTATTGAAAAAAGAAGCTGCAAAGGAAGCTGCAGAAGAAAAGGGTATTACGAAAACGTAATTTTAAAAATCTCAAAAGAAAGATTTTTTCAACATAACTCCTATTTCTATGTTTCATTTTAAACAAAGTTCATCAGCTTAAGAGAAAGCTAAACTTACTCTAATTATTTTTTTATGAAAATGGTCTCCACATCTTTTACACTTTTTTTAAAACTAGTCTTTCCTATCTTTTGGATGGTCTTCTTTGGTTCGTTTACTGCAGCTATTTTTTTTACTGAAAATTTGACTTCCTTTTTTGGTATTCCAATCAGCACTTTCAAATATATTCTTTTAGGTTTTTTTCTATTGGGAATTGGAATCCTGTATTGGATGCTGATGCGTATCAAACGAGTAGAAATGGATGAAGACTTTGTTTATGCAACTAACTATTTTAAAAACTATCGATACCCTTGGCATAACATTGCCAATATCGAAGAAAGAGATTTTGCTTTTTTTAAAGTCATTTATATTCATTTAAAAGAACCTGGGAAGTTTGGTAAAAAGATAACCTTCATCGCTAGTAGACAGAAATTAAGACGTTTTATGGATGCTCACCCTCACCTTTTTGAGACTTTTGCCTAAGAATTAGCACTTTAACACTCCTTAGCCCCGATGACATTTGTATGACATAAATATTATTGCTATATTTATATCGCTTTTGAAAACTAACAATATAAAGCATTATTGGAAATAAGAGATGGCTCCCGCAGAATTGAAAAAATTATTTCCTTTCAATCAAGTCCAAGGTAAAAGCAGCACATTTATATTTTATTGGAACATTATAGTATAGGCAATTCATTGCCGTGCTTCTTTACATCATTATAACATTTATATTGATTGCCTTGCGCAATTTCTATTTTACTAAAACTATCCATTCATGAAAAAAATTTACCTCCTGTTTGCAACTGCAATGATCTTTGTAGTGCTTACCAGTATGACTCCCCTAGGAGAAAAAATCACGCGAGCTTTTACAGCTACTACCGTTACTTTAGGTGATGGTCCTACACTGCCTTCTATTCCATATGTATACGAAAGAGAAGTGCCTGATTTCATTCAGGATTTTAATGGTGTTTGGGGAGGTAATATTCCTGGTAACTCCTTTTCTTCAGTAAGTGACGCTGGTTCTACACTCGGTCGAGTTTTATTTTATGATAATAAATTATCTATCGATGAGACTATCTCATGTGGTACTTGCCATATACAAGAATTTAGTTTTGCTGATGGACTTGCATTAAGTGAAGGAACAGGTGGAACTATGACCACTCGTAATTCAATGCATATAAATGATTTAGCTTGGAGAAGTTCTCCTGAATTATTCTGGGATGGAAGACATACTGTTTTAGAAGATATGGTAATTGATCCTATCATCAATCCTGATGAATTAGGTCTTGATGTTGTTGAGTTAATTCTCAGGTTAGAAGAAGCAGATTATTATGAAGATTTATTCATTGAGGCATTTGGTACACCTGCAGTTACGGAAGAAAGAATTGCAAGTGCTATTTCTCAATTTGTTCGATCTATCGCTACTTTCGATTCTAAATTTGATGAAGGTATCAAACAAAATTTTACCAACTTCACAGACAGTGAAGAAAATGGACATAATTTATTTGAGCAAGAATGTGGATTCTGTCATGCAGCTCCTCATTTTGGTACTTCTGAATTTGCAGGTATTGTATTTGGATCTAACTTTACAAATGGTTTAGATTCTGTAAGCTCTGATCCTGGAATGGGTGGTTGGACAAATGATCCATTCTTTGATGGAGTGTTCAAAACTCCAACGCTTAGAAATATTGAAATGACTGGACCTTATATGCATGATGGTCGATTTGAGACATTAGAAGAAGTGATTGACTTTTATAGTGAAGGTATTCAGCCTCACCCGAATTCATTCTTTAATGGATGGCAACCAACTGGTGGAACTGGAAATAGTTTTACTGGTTTTGACTTTTCAGATGATGACAAAGCGGACTTAGTTAACTTCATGAAAACGTTAACTGACCAAACTACTTTGACTGATCCTAAATGGTCTGATCCATTTGTAGATGTTTCAACGGCTACTACTGATCCTCATTTATTTGAAGATGTAACTGTTTTCCCTAATCCTGCTCAGGAGATTGCTTATATTAATATTCAAAATTCTGATGATAAAGAATATCATATTAAGTTGTCTAATTTAAGTGGTCAAGTTTTAATTAATGCGGATTCTTTTAGAGGAAATCGATATGCTTTAAATACTTCGGAATTAGCGAATGGAATCTATATGATTGAAATTCGTCAAGCTGATAATTTAAGAGTTATTAAATTGGCGGTTCACTAATTAGTAGTGTTTCCTGATTATCAGGATTTGAAAAGGGATGTAACTTTATTGTTACATCCCTTTTTGTATTTTGGTTGTTAGGTGATTTTTGTAATTAATTAAGCATCATCATCATAAAATATTAAAAAAACAGTAATCTTGCAAATCGTTTTTTAGTGAACAAAATATACCTATGCAAACGTACTTTCAAATGGAAGAAAACTAAATAACCACCTACTAAAAGTAGGTGGGTTTGAGGCAAACGACTAAAGTCGCATCACTAATTTATCACTCAAGCAAAAAGTTGTCTTGAGATTTATCTAGAGGTTTTCGGTGATGTTCTAGATACTCTTGTACCATTTCATCTGTAATATTTCCGGTACTCCATGAACCAAAACCTCTTGCCCAAAATCGTTGACCCCAATAGCGTTTTTTCAAATGAGGAAATTCCTTTTGAAGTAATCGAGAACTTCTTCCTTTTAACTGCTTTGCTATTTCACTAACTGACAGTTTAGGAGGATACTCTAGATGCATATGTATGTGATCTTTACTTACTACACCTTTTAATATTTCAATGTCCATAGATTCACAATCTTGTATTATTAATCCTCGACATCGTTCTTGTACTTCACCCGTTAATACATGGTAACGATATTTCGTTGCCCATATTAAATGTACCGTAAGTCGTGAAATTGTATGTGAGCCTTTTCTATATTTTGACATCTTTTTTTGATGACAAATTTAATAGTTTTAGCCACAATAAATTTATCGCACTAAAGTGCGAGGTTTTAAACCTTTTTTTGTGACCAATCAAAATTTAATACTTTTCTGCTTTCGCTAATTTGGTGGTGTCTACTATTAATCGTTAATCCTATAGGTGATTTTCCTATAAATGATGATTGGTCTTATGCACATAATGTCAAAGCCTTAGTCATAGATCAAGAAATTTATTTTAGTGATTGGCCTGCTATGACTTTGATTGCTCATACACTTTGGGGGGCTTTATTTTGTAAACTCTTTGGATTTTCATTTACCGTCTTACGTTTCTCCACTCTGATTTTAGGGTGGGTAGGATTATTAGCAACATATAACCTTTTTCGAGAAAGTTATTTTTCTAAAAAACAGGCTTTTTGGTGTTCGCTATTAATTGGATTTAATCCACTATACTTCTCTTTGTCCTACAGTTATATGACTGACGTTCCATTTTTCACTTTTATGATTCTTGCATCCTTATATTTTATTAAAGTGCTAAATAGTAAAGGGGATTATAACATTATAATTGCAACAATCTTTTCTATTATTGCTGTTCTTATTAGGCAGGTAGGGATATTAATGCCATTAGTTTTTCTATTAGTTTTTTTAATACAAAAAAAGATTACACTGAAAACTATTCTTCAAGGGTTAACTCCTTTGCTAGCATCTTATATTATTATGTCATCCTTTATTTACTGGAGGGAAACGAATTATGGGTTATCTGAAAATTTTGGTAATTTTTCTACTTTAATAAACACAATCACATGGGAAAAATTTCAATTTTTCATCAAACACTTAGTGCCTAAGTTTACTTCTTACTGGGGGTTCTTCTTGTTGCCTTTAATTGTATTAAATCTTTCTTTCTTTTTGAAATCTTCTTCTCGGAAAGTCTTGCTAGGTTCACTTTTCATCACATTCATTTTTCTCTTTTTTTATGGGGAAGCATGGGATAAAAATATTCTAGGAACTTTAATCTATAATATTGGTTTAGGAACTCGTAATGCATCAGCGATTTCTGAGCAACTTCCTTATTCTTTATCAAAAAATATGTGGCAAGGAATAAAAGCTTTTGGCTTTTTTTCTGGAGTGATATTAATCTTTAGTTTTTTTACTCAGCTTTTTAAATTATTTCAAAGTTCTTTTTCTAAAAATGTATTTTATTCCTTAAAATATTTCCCTTTCTCTCCCATTAAATGTTATTCCATTTTTGCGATTTCTATTTATTTAGGGTTCCTCATTTTTAATAACTTTTACTTTGATCGATATCATCTTCCTTTACTACCTTTTATTATTATTATAATTTCCCCAACTAATAAAAAATTACAATATTCAAAACTGGTTTTAGGTATCTCGAGCTTATTATTCTTTGTGCAAATATTATATTCAGTAGGAGGAACACGAGACTATTTGACTTATAATAGAATGAAATGGCAATTAATACATAAAAATATTGCTCAACATCAAATTCCAATTAATCATATAGCAGGGGGATTTGAATTTAACTCCTGGTATAAAGAAGGAACATCTCAACCGAAAGAATGGTCTCAAAAAGATTGGTGGTTCAAAAATGAAAAATATTTTTTAGCTGATTTTGGTGGTTCATGTTCATTTACTCCTATTGACTCTGTAATTTATCAACAAGTTTTTCCACCAAGAAAAAACACTGTTTATTTTTCAGAAAGAAAGGAATTAACGTTTGATGTTATTACATGTGGAGCAGAAGTCATTACTACTGATAGTCTCTCATTTGCCACTAATGATTCAACAATACTTTTACAAAATACAGATGCCCGAAATTCTGACAAAGCCCACCATGGTAAATACTCTACGATGGTAAACAGTAAAACCCCTTATGCTTTCACTTTAAAGCTAAAAAATATCCAACCCTGTGAAAAGATTTGGGTGGAGGTTTGGCGTTACCCTGTTCATAGTCCTGGTTCTATAGTATTATCTACTAATAATCCGAAAGAACTTTATAAGTCCGAAAATTCTTGGGTATTTAAAAAAGATGATTCAGGATGGGGATTACTTTCCTCAGGCATTACTGTTCCTAAGGGTTTTAAAAATGATGAAATCAATTTCTATTTGTGGAATCCAAGTAAGGAAGATGTTTGGTTTGATGACTTAACAATAACAAGAGTAAAACATTAGTATTTAAATTCCTTACCTACTTGACCAAGTAGAACGAAAGCAGCCCATAACTTTAGTTATGGGCTGCTTTCGTGTAATGCAAATACAAATTTGATGCATACTTCATTTCACAAAAAAACACCCACTCGAAATTAATCAAGCAGGTGTCCATATTTTAAAAAATGAGTTTTCTAATTTCTAGTTACCTAAAATCAAAGGTAAACCTGCTTCGCCTCCACCCACTACAACTACTTTTGAATTAGGAGATTTTGCCAACTCTAAAGTTGCTTCAATACCTTTATCTCGTAAAATGTTATTCGTCAAACTAGCATTCAAAATTCTATTTGATTCCGCTTTTGCTTTTGCTTCAATAATTTTACGTTCTGCTTCTTTTCTTTCTCTATCTAGCAAGAAATCATATTGAAAAGACAATTGCTCCTCTTCCAATTTTTGCTCAATAGCCGCTTTCAAACTAGCAGGTAATGCTACTTCACGAATCAATACTTCATCTAACACAAGATATTTTTTATCCACATTATCTTTTGTTCTTTGATAAATCTCATCTTGAATAGTTTCCCGTTTAGTAGAGTATAATTCTTCTGGTAAATATTTACCAATTACCTCTCTCGTCGCAGAACGAATCTCAGGCTTAAGAATTACTTTCAAATAATCAGGTCCTATCTTCGCATGTAACTCTCCTATTTTATCCGTTTTAGGTTGGTATCTATAAGACAATTCCACATCAATGGTCAAACCATTTTTAGATAATACTGACATTTGTTCAAGTGCTTCTTTTGTTCTTACATCATACGTGTACAATTTATTCCATGGTGCAATAACATGGAAACCTTCACCTTTTAAATTTTTGGTATCTAGTCCACCACCAAAACGTTTAAATAAAACTGCTTTTTCACCCGGATCGATGGTCTTAAAAATACTACCGGAAATCGTTAGAAGTACGACAAAGGCAAAAAATGCCATTACTCCAAAACTTATTAATTTCCCTTGATTTGCTTGATTCATATTAAACTTAGTTTGTTTGTTGATATTAATTATATACAATGCTACAAAAAAATCGTCTTAAGGTTTAGAATTTTCTATTAAATGCACTTAAATATAGATATTCAACATTTAAGACGACTAAAAATAGGTTATTTTTGTTGTAATTTTAAATAAAGATCAAAGGGTCAATGTTGATTATAGTGGGTAAAAGAAAAAGATGAATGGAAGTTTAGTTTATTTCGTTTTATTCTTGACAAAAAAAAGCAACAAAATTTTCAATTATACTTACATTTTTTGTTGGTCAAAAATTAGAAATTAAATTATAACAAAGGAACTTCGTCAAAAGTAGTAAGCGGGCGAGCAGGTCGATTCCTGCGGAGCAATTGGAATAGACTAGAATTTTTTGGTTCGTTTTTTTTCAATAAAAAAAATGAACAATGATAAAAACTACTAGAATCTTCCAACAATAAAAATACGCTTGCAGTTTACCACCTACTCTATTCAACATAGTCCCAAATTAAATCACTTATTCACTATCAATCCATGTCTAAAAGACTTTCCATCTCTCTTCTCGTATTTTTCCTCTGGGGAAATATATTATCTGCTCAAAATGATACGCCAACATTACAATTTTTTGAGCCTGCCGATACTTTTCACCAAGCTCGATTTTGGACTAGTTTATCTATTGGAACTGCTGCTTATGGCGCTATGGTTTACGGGTTGAGTAATGCATGGTATTCCGAATCTGAACAAAGTTCTTTTCACCTTTTTAATGATTGGGGAGAATGGAGACATATAGATAAAGTGGGTCATGCGATGACTGCTTACAATTATACTTCTACTGGATTTACGGGTGCAAGATGGATTGGCATCAAAAGAAGAAAAGCAATGTGGACTGCTGCTGCTGTAAGTTTTGGTATGCAAGGTACAATTGAAGTGCTAGATGGATTCGCTGACAAGTGGGGATTCTCTTTACCTGACATTGCATTTAATACACTTGGTATTGGTGTCTTTGTCGGTCAAGAATTATTATGGGAAGAACAACGGATTGTGATGAAAGTATCTAATACATTCCCCGACTACCCTAACACTGTTATTACATCTGTGGATGGATTACATACTACGACACTTGCACAACGTGCTCAAGACCTTTACGGCACTACTGGTTTTAATAAATTTTTTAAAGATTATAATGGGCAAGTGAATTGGATGTCTTTCAATATTCATTCTTTTACTAAAAAGAAAAACAATAAAATTCCGAAATGGTTAAACGTTGCAGTCGGATATGGCGCTCAAAATATGTATGAAGGTTTTGACTACTCTTGGACGGAAGATGATACTGGAATTCAATATGAAAGAGATCCTAATGATTTACCTCGATACAGTGAAATTTATTTGTCTTTTGACATTGATACGGCTCGTATTCCTATCAAGAATCGTTTTTTAAAAACACTTATCTCAGGTTTGAATTTTATAAAAATACCTTCTCCTACTTTGGAGTTTAATACGTTGGGGAAGGTGAGATTTCATGCTTTGTATTTTTGAGCCCCCTAGCCCCCTGAAGGGGGAACAGTCTTCGATCTTGAAATTCTGTTTTATTGATGAAGCACGAATTCAGATTAGGAAATAAATTCGATGGTAGGTTAGAGGGCATTCCCCCTTCAGGGGGCTAGGGGGCTTAAGACTCGAGGGCATTTAAAAAAACTTATCCCCTCTTCTTTTGCTTCCGCAATTTTCTAGGCCCATACCACAACCAAATTCCTGTACAAATCAAAATCAATAATCCTATTCCAAGGAAATTCATCGAAAACAACTTGAATCCATAATTCACAATAGAGCCATCATGTAAATGTTCTATCCAATCAGAATGTCTTTTAGCTATAGATTTGACTTCACCACTAACACCATCAACTTGGACTTCCCAATATCCTTCTTCAAACAATACTTTTACAACTCCTTTAGAAGGACGAACATCCATTCTATCTATTGGATTATCTTTTTGGTCAGGATATTTTTTGTAAAATGCTTCCTCCGCAATTAGACTTAATTCAATGACAGGTTTCCAATCTCCTAAATTTTTACTGATACCTTTCTGAGTAGGTGGCTGTATTAAATTAACCTCTTTTTTTAATGCCAATAATATTCCAGTTACTGCACTAATTACCAATAGCAGAGCAAGTGTCAATCCCATCCATCGATGCAAGACCCTAAATTTCCGTAAACTTTTTATGGTTGATTTTATATTCAATTTTACTTTTTCTTTTCGAATGGTACAAAAGTAATATATTTCGATAATTGTTTTGGTACATCACCCAACCTATATCTAAAAGTTTACGTGTTAAGAGGAAATCATTTATTTATACCAAAATATAATTATGAAATATTTATTAACATTTATCACAGCCCTCCTCTTTTTATCCAGTTGCGACCCTGAGCCAACACAACTAGATCTACAACCTGTCACAGGAATGAAGCCCATCTACTCTACTAACGATGATTGGCAAAACATCAAAGTGACTGAAGCAAGAAGCATCAAAAAATTGGGTAAAATCTATTACAAAGATGGATTCATCTTCGTAAACGAAAGTGCCGAAGGTATCCACATCATTGACAATTCTGACCCTACAAATCCAGTATTTTTAAAGTTTATTGAAATAATTGGCTCTCGTGATATTGCCATCAAAGGAAATATCCTTTATGCAGATAATATCACAGATCTAGTCACTTTAGACATTTCTGATTTAAACGACATCAAAGTTTTAAATCGAGTCAAAGATATTTATCCTATGACGATTCAAACTTACCCTGAAGGATATTCTGGACCATTCGAATGTGTAATACCTACGAAAGGTATCGTCATCGGTTGGGAAGAAGCTTCATTAGTTGATCCTGATTGTTGGAGATAATTTTTAAACTAAAAAAATAAATTTTAATATGAAAAATATAATAACAATAACGCTCGGCTTCATCATTTGTATATTCATAGGCTGTAGTGAAGATAGTGCAAGTATATCAGGTAGTGCTGCATCTAACACTGGAGTTGCGGGTTCTTACGCTCGTTTTATGATAGTAGATAATAGTCTATATGTCATTGATGATGAAAAAATAAAAACTTATTCATTAACCGACCCTGCGACACCTTCATTGATTAATGAGCAAATCATTGGAGATAGAATAGAATCTATTTTTCATTTAGATGGAAAACTATTCATTGGTTCTGGTTCTGGATTATACATCTATACTATTGACACTAATAACAATGGAATCCCGAGTCAGACTTCTAGTTTTTCGTATGATATGTTTCCTGTTTATCCTTGTGACCCAGTAGTTGCAACTGCTAACTATGCTTATGTAACATTAAATACACAACTTCGATCGACAGAGTGTGGCGGCACAGTAGAACTGCAATTGAATCAATTAAATATTTTTGATATTTCAGATATCTCGTCTCCACAACTCATTGCGGAATATGAAATGGAACATCCTAAAGGAGTTGGTATTGATGGTAACACACTTTTCCTTTGTGATGACACAGCAGGATTAAAAATACTAGATGTTACTGATCCTTTGAATATACAGACGATTGCTCATTTCGATGACATGACGACTTATGATGTCATTCCTTTAAATGGATTATTGTTAGTGGTAGGACCTGATAATATTTACCAATTCGATTATTCTGATTTGAACAATATTCAATTAATTTCATCTATTCCAATAGAAGCATAGTTTTTTATGAAAAAGAAAATCACATTTATTTTTACTTTGTTTTTATTTTGCGGGAGCATTGTTACAGGACAAGATTCATTGAGTAGAGCTGTCATTCCTTTTCCAAAAGTAATCTTTACTTTTTCGCCACTCAATATGATTAACTTAAGAGTTCCTACTGCTCAATTTGGCGTAGAGTATCGCATTGCGAATCAACTCTCTTTGCAACATGAATTAGGTTATGTTCTTCCATACAAAAATAGCAGTAGTCAATTCATGAAAAAAAAAGGTTTTCGTTTTCGAAACGAATTACGATGGTACCATGATGGAATGGATAAAAAAAGGCAAAAAGATTATGTAGGACTTCAGATTCGATACTGGGAATTTACTTCACCAATGACTTCCTTCTTTTCTAGGGAAGGAGGACAATTCCAACAACGGATTGATTTTAAGGTCAAACAGTCTGCAATTGGTGGAGGTATTTCTTACGGTACTAATGTTATTAGTCACAAAAAGTTTGTCCTTGATTTTGGATTTTCGGCAGGTTTAATTCATCTAAAAAATAGACCTGAAGGGATACCTGAAGATGCAGAGCGATTCGATGATTTCGCTTTTTTTGGTAGAAATCATTCTCGTTCCTATGACTCTACGCAGCCTTATTTTTTGATGACTGTTAAAATCGGATTTGCATTATAGAACTTCAATCTGAATTTAAAAAAGAAAACCCCGAATCTTCAATTTGAAAATTCGGGGTTTTACTTTTTGGTACTTAAATAAACCTGTGGTAGATGGAATTTCAGGGATAAAATTCCTCGAATCTAGATTCGAGAAAAAAACCAAAAAACCAAAAAAGCAACAAAAAACTAAGCCATTGCAGGCTCTGTCACTTTTCCTCCACCATAAACAGCAGATACAAAAGGGCCATTCATAAATTCTTCTGGATCAAGTTGGCTTTGAAAAACAATACCTTTCCATTTTCCTGAACAAAGCATTCTTGCGCATTCTGCTAAAGGTGCAGCAGTCGTCGATTGAATCGCACGCAACGTTTTTGTTCCTACTTTCATCGGCTTGATGCAGTATGAACCTTCCATTGCTCTCAACACTCCTTTGCTATCTTTACCTTGAACTGAAGCATAAATAATAACTTGATCATCTTCTACCGCAGGGATAACTTGCTGCATTATATCTTGTAATTTTTTCACTCTGTCTTTATCATCAGGAATTATATTCAACACATTTTTCACCCAATCATAATGTCCTGGAAAACGAAGTGTTTTATAATCCAATGTTCTAACTTTTCCTTTTAGTGCCGTTGGCAAATCAGCTGCTCCACCAGAAGTCAAATTATCTTCCAAAGTCAATCCGTCAACGACAAGCATCTCAGGTTCCGTCAACGCTGGTAACAATACAGTTTCATAATCTCGAACCGCCACACAAGGTTTCAAATATTCAGTCGCTACACCTACAGGACTCCAAGTGAATCCATAAAAATGCGGCGCACGTGCATGCTTTGTTAGCGCACCTACCTTCATTGACATTTTATCAATCTTTTTCACACCATGTTGAGCGCAAAAATCATTGAATAATTTCATTCCCAGTACATTAATAAAACCTGGTGCTAATCCAGTTTGTAAAACAAATCCTTGCTTAGCATCTTTTGCCATTTCAATGATATCGTCCGTTTCTTTCACATACTCTGTTAAGTTAGCATAGTGCATATCATACTTGATTGCCATAGCTGCAATTCGAGGTGCTTGACTTCCTGGCAAGCAATCTAAAACAACATCACAACTTTTAAAGATCTCAATCATTTCATCACTAGCACCTTCTTTCGGCATATCAAAAGGAGTGACATCACAACTCGCTCCTACTCCTTCCTTTACCCAATCAGTAGCCTCACGTGCAACTTTCATGAATAAGTCTCCAATAAATATTTTAGTTTCGAATGATTTATTTTCGGCGAGAATTAGTGCGACAGCTCTTCCGATACCACCAGCACCCACAATAGCAATTTTGTTCATGGACAATAGTTTTATTTGATTAGTAAAATAGACTTGTTACCCTTTAAAAAACATACTTCTGAAACCATCTTTTTTCACTATTTTTCCTTAAAAATCAGTCATAGTATTAACAATACTCCTTCTTTTTAAGAAAAACTATCAAAAAAATCTAAGTTTCATAAGCACATTTTTTAAAGGGTAACAAGGCTAATTAATTGGTTAGGTTTTTCGAAAAAACAAATTATTATATTTTCATATGCAAAGTTTGTTCCTTTCAAGGCTTAAATTTAAATTCTTTTTATAGAACCTATAGAGCAAATGGAAGGCATTTCATTATTTATCAAAAAATAATTTCAATAACTCGTCTGCTACGCTAAAGGAATTACGCTTCCCTGATAATACTTCTTGTTCTACAGCCTTCAATCTTTCTTTAATATTTTCATTATTGAAAAAAGCATCTTTCAAGCCCATATTGATTTGTTCGTGCAACCAAAAGAGAGCTTGTTCTTTTCTTTTCTTTTCAAAAAATCCGTTCTTAACTAAGATCTCTTGATAATCCAACAATAGATTCCAAATCTCAGATATCCCCTCCCCTTTCAATGCAGAACAAGTCAACACCTTCGGTATAATTCCACTTTCTCTTAAAGACATTAAATGTAAGGCGTTTTGATATTCTCTCTTGGCTCGATTTGCTGCGGGGATCGCTTCTCCATCCGCTTTATTGACAGCTAGTAAATCCGCCATTTCTACAATTCCTTTTTTGATTCCTTGCAATTCATCTCCCGCCCCAGGAACTAATAATAAAAGAAACAAATCCACCATAGAATGAACGACCACTTCAGATTGGCCCACTCCGACTGTCTCCACAATAATCGTATCAAAACCAGCAGCTTCACACAATAGAATCGTCTCTCTAGTTTTTCGAGCTACTCCTCCTAAAGATTTTCCCGCAGGAGAAGGTCGCACAAACGCAACTTCACTACTAGAAAGATAAGTCATCCTGGTTTTATCTCCCAAAATACTTCCTCTACTAATACTACTTGATGGATCAATAGCGAGTACAGCAACTTTCTTTTTTTCTTCAATCAAATATTTCCCAAAAGATTCAATGAAAGTACTTTTTCCAACTCCTGGAATTCCAGTCACTCCTATTCGAAGTGATTTTCCAGAATGAGGCAAACAGCCTTCTATTACTTTTTGGGCTTTAATCTGATGAGCAGTTAAAGTACTTTCAACTAATGTAATCGCTTGACTTAGTATCACTCGATCACCTGCCAAAATGCCTTTGACGATTGCCTCAGCAGTTAATACATTTTTTTTGTTTTGTAAGAATTGGCGAGTAGCCTTCGGGTTGATGGCACCTTTGGAAGAAGAAGTCTTTTTATTTTTTTGATTAGAAGAATCCATTTAAAGGAAATAAGTTGAAAATTGAATTTGTTAAGAAAAAAATAGGTGTTAATTTTTTTAAACATCGAAAAAAAACATTTTAACAAAACACACAAACTACTGATTATCAGTATTTTAAATTGTTAATTTGTTAACACTCTTTCACCTAATTAAAAAGGGCGTTAAAGAAAATGTAAGTTTAATAAAATGCTATTTTTCCACCCAAAACGGTCATACATTTGAACTATAACAACCAGATATATTACGCTTAACAATTAAAAACAAAGCTATGAATTCTCCTAATACCCTCCTCATTATTTAAGAACTATTCCAAGCTAGTTTCTTCAAAATACTAACTAAAAAGTATATCCGCTTGGTAGCCTTTGATCGTTATCTTGATTAAATTTTTGTTTAACTCGGTGATTATTAAAACTCTCTTACACTTTGGCTATCAGCGGATATTTTTTTCTGAGTCTTTGACAAACCTCATGAAATCCAAAGTTTATCTTTTTAAAGTTACCGATTTTAGACTAACCCACTGCGCAGTTAAGCTAGTTCAATTTTTTTAGTTGTAAAACTATCTCTCCGCAAAATTTATCAAACAACCTTTCTCTTAGGGAAACTCAAATGAATAACTCTTAAATGTTAAAGTATATTAAAGTTTCTCACAATAGTTCACTTTATACAAAGAAGGGGCTTACTTTTGTGACCGTCATTACAAGAAATAGTCTTTAATAGTAAATCGACCTGAACCCAAAGCAACTATTTTTTAAATAAAAACTTACCTATCCTTATTTCATAATAATTTAAATAATATAATGGTTTCACTACCAAACGGTGTGATACTTGTCTTATAAAAAATTAATTTATTACAATTTAAAATTTTCACAAAAAATTATCCGATTTATGAAACAGTTATCTTTTTTATCAAAACTTCTATTTATTGCCCTTATGGCTTCTATGGTTGCGTCATGTGAAGAAACTACTGGTGGTGGAACAGGAACATTTGAAGCATCTCCTGTTGCTAGTTTAGAAAGTGGTATTGATTTCGTTACAGGCAGTGCATCTATTGGTGCAGAAGATGTTTTCAAAGTAAGATTCTTAGCAGATAAAGGAGACAATGATATGTCTACTATCGCAGTTCTTGAAGATGGAATTGAAGTTGACGCAAGTCGTCTTAACTATAATGGAGCTGGTTATGGCGTAGTTGCTAACCCATATACTTTACTACCAAGTGAAGTTTCTGCATTCTCTGCTGACATCGAAATCATTTCTCATTCTGATGCAAGTACTCGTTCTTACACTTTTAGAGCAACAGATGCTAAAGGAAATACAGATGAGTCTTTTGTTGATATTACTACTTCAACAGGACCACTTACTATCTCTTTCACACAAATGGCTCCTTTTACTTTTGGTGATATTATCCTTGACCAACCAACAAGTGTAAAATTCCAAATCAATGCTACTAAAGGTAGTGCTGCATTAGAAAGTATTTCTGTATTGGAAAATGGTGTAGCTATCTCTGATATGATGAGATTAAGATACAATACTGCTGATGATCTTGGTAGTGCTTTTAACTTTGATACTAATCCACAAGCATTGTTAGGTGATGACCAACAATCATTTAGCTGGATTATCTGGGTAGGAACTCATACTGATGAGTCTACTAAAGAATACTCTTTTCAAGTAACTGATGCTGACGGAAATGTAGAAGAAGTTTCTTTAAATATCACAATTGATATCCCTGCTACAGGTACTCCAATTACTGCTGACCTTACTGGAAAACTATTGTTAAATGCTGGTGGACCTGCTGGAACTGGTGGAATTGACTTAGTAACTGGTAATGGTACTGGATCTTCTGATCCATTGGCAACTCTTAAAGATCAAGGTATTGATACTTCACAACCTAGTGCTTCTAACTGGGTTAGAAAAATTGCACCTGTAAATGGCGCTCTTTTAAGAAAACCTGCTGCTGACTTCCCTACTGGAGGTATTGGCTTTGTTCAATTCACAGAAGAAATTTCTGATGCTTTTGATGCAGGTTCAAGCATTACGGTAAGTGATGTAATCTTAGTTGGTGATGTATTTTTAGTTCAAAATGCTTCTGGCAATATCTTTATTGTTGAAGTAACTAACGTTGTTGAAACTTCTGGTGACAATGATGATTACTACGAATTAGCAATCAAGAGATAAGAATCATAATTTGAGATAAGAAAATCTCAAGATATTAAAGCGACTATTCCGAGCATTCGGAATAGTCGCTTTTTTATTGTTAGCCCCCCGTCCCCCTAAAGGGGGAGACGAGAGTGCCCGCTACTTTGAACGCACTTTTGAACAATCTTTTGAATAATCTTTTGAATAATCTTTTGAATAAAAAAAATTAAAAAATTACGGACAAAGTAGCGGGCACTCTTGTCTCCCCTTCAGGGGGGCGGGGGGCTCCATATTATAAAAAAATGCTATGGTATTCTTTTTGCAAAAGGCATAATTATATTAATAACCGAAATTAAAATCCTTTTACAACTAAATAAAATCATGAAAAATTTCACACTTCTATTCGCTGCTCTATTTGCCGTACTACTTACTTCTTGTCAAAAAGAAGGTTTAAATGAATTGTCTGAAAACAATGACCTTACAAACCAGTCTTTTGATTCGCCTTTGAATGTTTCAGGAAAAACTTCTCCAAAGAAAACTATTGCTCAATTTCTTCAAGATGATGAAAACTTTAGTTTATTTTATGAAGCATTAGAGCATACTAATTTAATTCCAGTTGTATCATCAACTTCTAATATTACAGTCTTTGCTCCAAATAATTTAGCAATGAAAGCATTGCTTGGAAAAGGTCAATATGGATCTATTCAAGAAATTCCACCTGCTGTATTGAAAAATATCGTACAAGCTCATATTTCTATTACGGGAATGCATACTGTCTCTTCAGACGAAAGAGGAAAAGAGATTACAGTACTTTATAACAATCAAGGTCTTTTTATGAGAACTACTGATGCTTCTTTACACTTCGGTAATTCAATTACAAATATCGATATTGTTAATCAACAGCAAACAAATGGTGTTATCCACCAAATTAATGGTGTGTTGATTCCATAATTAAAATACTTTTCATATTTAAAAATATTATGTTTCCCGTTTTTTAAGGGGAAATATTTAAGGACACAGAGACATTAGTTTCTGTGTCCTTTTTCTTTTTAATTAAAAAAAATTGGTAGACGGTAGATGGTTTACGATAGACGGGCATTCAAATTTGAAAACATTCAGTCATTTTAAATATAAAAACAAATTAACTTAATACGGAATTATATTGTTAAAAAGAGTTGATGTCCTTTTCCCCTATACACAAAGTCCTTTCTCTAAAGTCTCCTTATTTAAAGGACTACAAAACTGGATATATGTTGATTATTATGAGTAAAAGAAAAAGAGTTCAGTATATTTCTATTTATTCTTGGTAACAAAATTTTTAATTACACTTCTACTTTTGGTCCTGTATATCGACAAACAGGTTCGAAAAATAGAAGATAAATGATGGAGAAAGAATTTAGCCAAGAGCAGTAAGAGGGCGAGTAGGTCGATTCCTGCGGAGCAATTGGAATAGACTAGAATTTTTTGGTTCGTTTTTTTTTCGATGAAAAAAATGAACAA
>JAVCKV010017138.1:0-25598 GCA_032274145.1 Herpochondria borealis | reverse complement strand
TCAATTTTTTAATTCTATAGTATAGCATATAGATTTTATATGATTAATTTTTCAACATTAATTTTAAGTTCAGAAGTAAATGGTCCGGGTGGATTATTTGATATAGATGCAACATTACCATTAGTTGCTATTCAATTTGTGTTATTAATGGTTGTTTTAAATATCATTTTATATAACCCATTACTAACAATTATTGAAGAACGAAAAGAATACATTTTAACAAATCTTGGTAAAGCATCAGAGTTACTTGCAGAAGCAAATACTCTAACAGCTCAATATGAAGAAGAGTTAACAAGTGTCCGTAAAGAAGCACAATTAGAAATTACAAATTCTCAAAAAATTCATAAAGAAATTTTAGATTTAGAAATCAACATTTCTCAGAAATATCTTGATAATTTATTAGATACAATTACAAATGATTTTGAAGATAAGAAAGCTTCAGCACTTAACAATTTAGAAGAAAGTGTTCAATCATTATGTGATGATGTTAATACAAAATTATCTATTTAGGAATTTTTTGGTATAAGTAATTTTCCTTTTTATCAAAGAACAGTTTATATACAAACTCGAAAATATGGAAAATTTTGATCAAATTTTTACTTTAATTGCCAAAGAAGAAGGTATTGGTTTAAATACTGATATTTTAGAAACAGGTTTAATTAATATTCTTGCGTTAGTTGGTATTTTAATCTACGTTGGTAAAGACTTTTTAGGGTCTGCATTAGAAGAAAGAAAAACAACTATTGTTCAAAATGTTCAAGATGCTGAAGATAGATTAGATGAAGCACAAAAACGATTAGCAGAAGCACAAAAACAGTTAAACCAAGCGCATGTCGTAATTGGAGATATTAAATCAGAAACTTTAAATACAAAAAAAGTGATGCTTGAAGCTGATACTTCTGAAGCAAAAAATGATTTAAAATTCCGTTTTGAACGCGCAGTTTTAGCTTTTAAATCAAAAGAACGTCAAATTTTCTTTGAAATTAAAGAGCAAATCACTTCATTGGTATTAACTCGTACTGTTACTCGTGTTAAAAAAACATTTACACAGGACAAACCCGCTGCAAAATTAATTAATAATACTATTCGAACATTAGAATTACCTTCATAAACATGAGTAAAAATCCATTAGCACTAAAAGTTGCAGCGCCGTATGCTCGTGCACTTTTCGATTTTGTTAACGAGACAGGGACTCTATTTGAAGTTACTTCAGATATCCAAAATATTCAAGGTTTATTATTTAAATCTCGTGAATTATTTAAATGTCTACAAAATCCTTTAATAAGCGCGAAAGCGAAACAGGAGATTTTGATTAAAGTAGTCGGGAAAAAAATGAACAAAGAAACTCTTCAATTTTTATCCACTTTAATAAGACGAAATCGAATCAATTTATTACCAACTATAATTTTTAGTTATTTAGAGTTAGTATATAAAACAGCAAACTCGCGGGCGTTTCAAATTGTTTCAGCCAGAGACCTTTCGAACGGTCAAAGAACACGATTAATCAAAAAAATTAAATCTATAGCTAAAAATAGCCGAATCATGATTCAATTTAATACTGATGAAGATCTAATTGGCGGATTCTTAATTAGAAATCAAGGTAAAATAGTTGATTATTCAGTAAAAAATAAGTTAAAAACATTAGCTAAACAATTAGATAATGTTTTAGAAATTTAATAGCAAATAAAATCTTTTATTAATTTTTTAACCTCAAATATAATACAATGATAAAAATTCGTCCAGACGAAATTAGTAGTATTATCCGTGAACAAATTGAAAAATATGATCAGGATGTAAAAATCGAAAGTATTGGTACCGTTCTACAAGTTGGTGATGGTATCGCTCGTGTCTATGGTCTTGACCAAGTAATGAGTGGTGAACTTTTAGAGTTTGAAGACAAAACAATAGGTATAGCATTAAACTTAGAAAATGATAACGTAGGTGTCGTTTTAATGGGTAATGGCCGCCAAATTTTAGAAGGTGGTGTTGTAAAATCTACTGGTCGTATTGCGCAGATTCCAGTTGGTGATGCATTTTTAGGTCGTGTAGTAAACCCATTGGGTCTTCCTATTGATGGTAAAGGTGATATTGAAACAACTGAAAGTCGTTTATTAGAAGCTATGGCTCCTGGTATTATTAGTCGTAAATCAGTTTGTGAACCTTTACAAACAGGTATTACTTCGATTGATGCAATGATTCCTATTGGTCGTGGTCAACGTGAATTAATCATTGGCGATCGTCAAACAGGTAAAACATCTATCGCTGTTGATACAATCATTAATCAAAAAACAGAAGATGTTGTATGTGTATACGTGGGTATTGGTCAAAAAGCTTCTACAGTAGCACAAGTTGTGAATGTATTAGAAGAAAAAGGTGCTATGTCTTATACAACTATTGTATCTGCAAGTGCTAATGATCCAGCTACTTTACAATATATTGCACCGTATGCTGGTGCAGCAATTGCTGAGTACTTTATGTATAATGGTAAAGGTACTTTAGTCATTTATGATGATTTAACAAAACAAGCAATGGCGTATCGTCAAATGTCATTATTACTACGTCGTCCACCAGGACGTGAAGCATACCCAGGCGACGTATTCTATTTACATTCACGTTTATTAGAACGTGCTGCTAAGTTAAGTGATGCTTTAGGCGGCGGTAGCATGACAGCTTTACCAATTATCGAAACACAAGCTAGTGATGTTTCTGCGTATATCCCAACAAATGTAATTTCGATTACTGATGGACAAATTTTCTTATCGAATGATTTATTCAACTCTGGTATTCGTCCAGCCATTAACGTAGGTATTTCGGTATCCCGCGTAGGTTCTGCTGCTCAAACAAAAGCTATGAAAAAAGTTGCTGGTAAGTTAAAATTAGAATTAGCACAATTTGCTGAGTTAGAAGCTTTCTCGCAATTTGCATCTGATTTAGATGAAGCAACTCAAAAACAATTAGCTCGTGGTACACGATTACGTGAAGTATTAAAGCAACCACAAAATTCACCATTATCAGTGGCTCAGCAGGTTGCCCTAATATATACTGGTATTAATGGTTACTTGGATGAAATTCCAGTAGGTGACGTCAAAGAATATTGTGCAAGTTTATTGAAATTCTTAGGAACTTCACAAAAACCTTACATTGAAATTGTTACTAGTACCAACCAATTTACAGAAGAAGCTGAAACATCTTTAAAAGAAGCGATTTCTGAATCAAAAGTAGCTTTTAATGCTGCTTAAAAAATTTCTGTTCCATTTTTTTAAATGGAATAGAAATTTTTAATTGAAATTTTATATATATTTCTAATTAAAAAGAATTTTTAAGTAGATTTTAAATTGCCAGTTTGAATTAACAAATACAACTACTCGGAAAACTATCACAATCCTTTTAGGCAAGATGCACAGCTATTACAAAATACCCATTATGAAGATTATGGTCTAAATACTAAAAGCCATAATATTATTGCACAAAAAGTTGAAAAATTTTTAAATAAAGATTCAAATGGAAAATACAAATGAAACTGAAAATCTTGAAGAAAATATTTGTTTCAAAATTTACAATACAACGGTTTTAAATGAAACTACTTTAAATAAATAAATTGAATGGAACGCTTTGTCTCTAATAAATTTCGTAGATCGCAGATTAAAAAAGACACTCCTTGAGAAGAACTATTAAGTTTTGCAAGTTCAAAAATTCTAAATTTAATAATTTAAGTTTTTGGAAATGTCAAGATGCGAAGTATACTTTTGAAAATTGTCAAATAATAGAATTGGATCTAAGAAGAGTAAAGTTCCGAAATTGAAAATTTATAAAAAATAGTTTATCGGGAAGTATTCTTGGATCCATCGAACCTTCAAGGTTGAAAGAAATCCAATCTATCACTAAGTTTTCTGAATCAAAATTCAGTGATTTCATAAGATGTGTATATTTAAATGCAGGGGAATTTTAGGTTATAATAGTAGACTAAAGAACCCCGATTTCGGTTAAAATCTATTCGTATCGTCAGCTCGCCCTAATTATTAATTATATGAATTGAATAATGTGAATTGAGTTTTAAGAGACAAAGTTAAATAAAACGTTGTATTTAGATAAACAAAGAAACTACTTCAGATGACAATCAATAAAAGTTATATTAATCAGAACTACGGCTATGTTAGAGTAAGTTCCAAATTTCAAGGATTAAGTTTCTCAATTGAATTATAATTCGGATAGTTAATAAAGATTTAGAAAATACCTGTAATTTGAATAATATAACCTACAATATCAAATCTCACAGTTTTCGAATCAATATAATTTCAAATATATTACGAGTAACTTCAATTCAGAATGTAGACAAGGATAGTAGGTTCATAATAACTCATCAACATTAGATACTTACTAGATCCAAAATACAAAAGCTATTAAAATAAATTCATGATATATAGCAAGAACAGTATTAGTATAAAAAAAAATATATATCTTCTAAAAAAGATATTTTGTGATATTATTTAAAACAGGAAAATAGCCTTTTTTAAGATTATGATAATAAAAAATTTAAAGTGAAGCTAACAACTTGTAATTAGATGAATTTAAGATAAGATAAATTAAACTAACCGTACCAATGAAGTAATCTATGATTAGATTACTTCAAGTTTTGATTTTCCATTAATAATACTATCAGTTAGTGTTCTAAGAATTAATTTAATCGAGCGTACCGCATCATCATTTCCAGGAATTGGAATATCTACTAAATCAGGGTCACAGTTAGTGTCTAAAATTGAAACTATTGGAATTCCTAATTTTTGACACTCACGTATAGCTGTCATTTCACGTTTTTGGTCAATTATAATAGCAACATCAGGTACTTGTTGCATATCTTTAATGCCATCTAAATGTTTACGTAATTTCTCTAATTCTTTACGGCGAAGTGAAGCTTCTTTTTTTGTTAGTAAATCGAATGTATTATCAGCTTCTTGTTTTTCCAAACCTTTTAACCTTTTAATTCGTCCTTTTAAAGTAGACCAATTTGTCAACATTCCACCAAGCCAACGGTGATTAACATAATAAGAATTACACCTTTTTGCTTCTTGGGCTACCAATGTACTTGCTTGTCTTTTTGTACCAATAAAAAGAAATGTTTTTCCTTCACTAGAGACTTTACTTAAATAATTTGTAGCTTCATTCAATAATGTCGCTGATTGAACTAAATCTAAAATATGAATATTATTAACTTCACTATAAATATATGGAAACATCTTTGGATTCCAGCGATAAGATTTGTGTCCAAAATGTACTCCGGCTTCTAATAATTGAGATAAACTTATATTAGACATAAAATTTTTGTTATATTATAATTTATTTTATTTTAACAAAAATAAATAAAATTGTCCAGTTTCAAATTTTATTTGTTTTTAGTTTTTTGAACAGTATTTAATTTATTGTGCTTCTAATAAAGATGGAGTTTTAAAACTCGTCTTAAAATTTCTTGACCCAGTACCTGCAGGTATTAAATGACCAATAATAATATTTTCTTTTAATCCTCTCAACCAGTCGATACGACCTTCAATAGCAGCTCTGGTTAATACTCTTGTAGTTTCTTGAAAACTTGCTGCAGAAATAAAACTCGGGTTATTTAAAGCTGCTCGTGTGATACCAAATAATAATGGTAAATAATAAGCGATTTGTTTTTGTTCTTTTTTAACAATTTTATTGATATATTGAATATGGTATAGATCAATAACTTCACGTTTTAATAACGGAGTATCACCTTCATCCGTAATTAAAACTTTTGTTGTCATTTGTTTTATAATAACCTCAATATGTTTGTCATTAATAGTAACTCCTTGTGATTCATAAACACCTTGAACAGAATTCAAAATAAAAGACTGAACTTTCTTAAAACTTTTATAATTTCCTTCAAAATTATTTATCAATCTACTATATTTTACATTTTTATTTTTATCACAAAAAAATGGCTTAATAAAACCATAATAATTAAAATAAACTTTTATTAGTTTATGCGGATTTATTTTTTCATTTTCTTTTATTGGTGTACCCAATTTATAAAATTCAAAATCTTCATCAAGACTTGTTCGTTGTGTTAATAAACCTTTTTTCTGACTTGTTGGTATTCTTTTAACAACTTGATTTTTCTTTCTGGCTTCTAGAATTTCTTCAATTCTCGGTAAACCTTGTACAATGTCTCCTGTAATTTCTTTTTCAAGATTTAATAATCCTATAGTGTCACCATCTGCTAAAAATTGGTTATTTTCACAAAAAACACTATTTAATTCTTGTTCAAAAAAGTCTTCTGTTATAGAATACAGACCAATTGATTTAGTTGATTTTGTAAGAGGATATTCCATAAATTTTATGAATGTTAAACGAGATTGCTCTGAATTATGTGCATCTACTTCAGAGTTTCGTAATAATAATGTTCGATCCAATTTTAATTGAGCCCTTTTTGGGTATTTAAATAAATCAGAATTCATAGAAGAAACTTGGGGAAGTTTCAATGACTTTGTTCCAATAGTAAACTGATTTAGAAATCTTGGAATCATAGAACTATAAAGTTTACCATTTCTTCTTAAAAACATTTTAGAAAATTCTATTTTTAAAGGAAAATTCATTTGATTACTAAAGCCTTGCCAGTCTAAACTATTATCAGAACATATTTTTGGATTGGTTTCAAGTAATGTCTTTAAACGATCATAGTGGTTTAAAAATATTTTTTTATTTGTTTTAGTACGCTTTTTTATTCTTTTTAGTGGTATGGTTTTATATTCCAAATCACTTTGAGTACTCAATTCTTCACTTCTACATTTAGGAAAGAAATACGGTCGACCTTTTTGTACGGTGAAAAAATTGTCATTTTCAATAATAATTTTACCTACATGGTTAATATTAACACTATTTAGAATAAAATCATTTATTTTCTTTTTACGAAGTTTACTTTTTTTAATCCTAATACAATGGTCATTTGAAATTAATAAAATTTGTTTAATATCCTGTTGATTAATTTTAAATTTTACAATTTCTAACGGGTTTAAAGTTAATGATTCTATATATGCTAAAGTAGTATAACTATCAATAAATTGATTGTTTTGGATTAAAGGACAGGATTCTAGATTTTTATATTTTAAAGTTGGTGATACATAATTATTTAAATTTAATTTATTAAGAATTTGAAATTCTACAGAATTTTGGCTTTTTTTATTTATCAATTCCATACTTAAATTTTTTGAAAAAGATGGAGGTATTTTAAGATATAAAAATTCTGTAACTAAATTTAAATGATTTTTTGTGTTAATTTTTTGATTGGATTGATAAACAAAATGTGAGTTTATATCAATTTTTAATTTTTGTTGTATTGAATTTTGATTTTTAAAAATATTAGATATTTTTTGAGTCTGTGGAAATTCATATAATTGAATAGAGCGAATTAGTAACTGTGCACCATTTTTACCATTGATTTGCTCACATAAACATGGATATGTAACAGTTATTGTTGAAAAAATCTGTTCCCCTGGGAAAAATAGTTTTTTCATCTTGGAGAAAGCTGTTTTTCCTTTAATTTTTGAAGATATTTTTTTCCCTTCGTAAATTAAACCTGATTTAATGGTTAAAGTTTGTATTATATTATTTTTTTGGCTAGTAAGAACTAGACCAGAAGTTTTAGAAAAACGATCAGGTGTTATCTCAAAATTATTAGAGATGAAATCTCCATTTTTAACAAGTAAAACATTTGGTTCGCAATTAACATTATGTGTTTCTTCTTCTAACCAAACTAATGTTCTATAATAATTTTTAGAAAAAGAATTTTCATTATCAATACTCGTTTTTTTGTTTTGAAGACTAAATTCTTGATTACTACTTTTAAATATTGATTTTGACTTTATATTTTTATCAATTAGTAATTGATAGTTGTTTTTATGATCACAAAAATAAACTTTATCATAAAAACTATTGAGACGTCCTGTAATAGTTCGACAATCATAAAATACAATGCCACCTGTTTTGGTCGTATAAGCATTAGTAACAAATTTGGCAAATTTTTGTTTGCGTGTAATCTTTAAATATGATCTTGAATTTTTATTATTCGTATATAACAAATATTTAGAATTACCAAAAGTTAATAGACTTTTTGAATTTTTAATATTTTTTGATAAATGCTGAAGAACCGCATTAGTTAGTGAATAAATATTATTGCGAACTAATATTTCACGCTCATACAAAGTTTTTTTTAAATTTTTATATTTAATATTAGCTGGATATGAATTTATAATTTTTGTCCGGAAAATATAACTATCTTTATTAAGTTTATAATCAGAGTAAAAATTAATATATGAATTTTTTGGACTATTATACAACTGGCCAGAAAGTAACCAAATTAACTTATTATTATTTAAACTATTCAATCGTGTTTTTAGTTTAGGAATAATAATTTCACCTGACGTATTTGAAACTATTGGTTTAATTTCACGTTTTAATTGCTTATTAGTATTAATTAATTCACCAATAACGGTATCTTTCTGTATATATTGATTATGTTTTGGAAATAAAATAGTATTTCGAGACAAATCAATTTTACTAATAGTTTGAGATCTTGAATCCGGTATTAAAATTAAAGAACCTGAATTTTTTGTTACTAAAACTTCTTCTCCACGACTTGTTCGTAAAACAATTGTTTCTAAAAATTTCGAAAAGCGAACAATACCATTTGCAGGACTAATAATCTGCTGACGAGCTTCTGATGTGAAAATACCACCAGTATGGAATGTTCGCATAGTTAATTGTGTACCTGGTTCACCAATAGATTGACCTGCTAAAATTCCAACTGCCTCTCCAATATCTACTAAATTTTCAGTAGATAAATCCCAACCGTAACATTGTTGACAAATTGCTCTATAAAGTTTACAAGTCAAAGGAGAACGTAAATATAATTGAGAAATTTTTTTTTGTCCTAATATACTGAATAATAATGGTGTAATTTGGGAATTTTTTTCTGCAATAATTTTTAAAGTCTTAGGATCAATTATCGGTTTATTTAAAATCCGACCAATAATTTTTTTAGAAAAACTACTATTGATCGATAAGATAGAATGGTTTGTTCTACAATCTTTTTCACGAATTAAAATGTCTTGAGCAACGTCAATTAAACGACGTGTCAAATAACCCGAATTAGCTGTTTTTAAAGCTGTATCAACGATCCCTTTTCGAGCTCCATAACCTGACATTAAATAATCAGTGATTGTCAAGCCTTCTCGGAAATTGTGTTTGATTGGTAAATTCATAATTTCACCACTAGGATCAGACATAAGACCACGCATACCTACTAATTGTCGAACTTGAGAAAGATTACCACGGGCTCCTGAAAACGCCATAATGTAAACAGAATTCAAAGGATCATATTTTTTAAAATAATTAATAACTTGATCTTTTAAAGATTCACTTGTTAAGCTCCAGGTATCAATAATTTTTTGAAATCGTTCTACTTCTGTAATTTTTCCTTTCAAAAAAATCTTCTCAGAATTTACGATTTCTTGATTGGCTTTTTCCAACATTAAATTTTTAATGAATGGGACGCGTAAATCTTCAATACTAATTGAAATTCCAGCTGTTGTTGCATATTTAAATCCCAAATATTTTAATTCATCAGCTAATGAACATGCTTGCATTGAATCATAATTAGTGAAACTCCAACCAAGGATTTCACGTAATTGTTTTTTACCTACTAAATTATTTTGATAAGTATAATTTTTCATAGTTGTTAAAGAATTATAAAAAATTTAAAGTTTTTTGGATGGTATAATTTAAAATTACTCGACCAGTAGTCGTTTGTATATATTGGACAATTTTTTCACCGTCTTCTGACTTTCGGATTTGTAAATTGTCAGAACATTCAATGAAAGTCCCGTCGTCTAGTTTCTTTATATTATTTAGATTAGATAACTCAGTCGAGTCAAATAAATAACGTACCCAGATTGAACTATGAAGTTCTAATTTATCTTGGTCATAAGCTAATATAACATCCTCTAAGTTTGCAAAATAGTGACTAGAACCTAACAAATTTATAATATTTGTTACCGTTAAATAATAACATCCTAAGACCATATCTTGACTTGGCATAATAATTGGATCACCATTGGCTGGTGACAAAAAATTATAAGGAGCAAGCATTAACATATAGCATTCTGCTTGTGCTTCTAATGATAATGGAATATGAACAGCCATTTGATCACCATCAAAATCTGCGTTGAAAGCAGAACATACTAATGGATGTAATTTAATAGCACGACCTTGAATTAAAATTGGCTCAAATGCCTGAATCCCTAAACGATGTAATGTAGGAGCACGGTTTAGAAAAATTGGATGATTGGTTAAAACTTTTTCTAAAACTGGGTCAATTATAGATTCATTTTGTTGTATTAAGTTTTTAGCAATTTTCATGTTACTCGCTAAACCTTGATTAATTAGTTCCCGAATGATGAATGGTTGAAATAATTCTAAAGCCATTTCATAGGGTAATCCACATTGATTTAATTTTAAAGTAGGTCCAACAACAATAACGGAACGTCCTGAATAATCGACTCGTTTTCCTAATAAATTCTGACGAAAACGACCATATTTACCTTTAATAATATCAGATAATGATTTTAAAGGCCGATTATTTGCGCTTAACGCAATCTTACCACGTTTACCATTATCAATTAATGTGTCAACAGCTTCTTGTAACATTCTTTTTTCATTTCGAATAATTAATTGAGGAGCATCAATTTCTAGTAATCGTAATAATCTATTATTACGTGTAATTATTCGACGGTATAGTTCATTCAGATCAGAAGTAGCAAACCGACCACCTTCTAGTTGTATCATAGGTCTTAAAGCAGGTGGAATTACGGGTAAAATTGTTAAAATCATCCAAGCAGGATTTGCACCAGTACCTACTAAATTCTCTAAAATCCTAATTCTCTTAATTGCTTGCTCACGTAATTTATACAATCGTTGTTGTTCCCATTTTCGGAACCATTGTGAAAAATCATAATGTGGTGATTTTTTATTCAAAGTTTCAGTACAATCGGACACAAAAAGTCTTGTTCGATAAATTTCTGTTTTTAAATTTAAACGCTCTAATTCACGTTTAATTAACGGCGAACCAATTAAAAAATTCGGTGTTGCTCTTAAAAGATATTTTGGAGTACTATAGCGTCTACTCTGAGGTTTTGGGAATGGTTTTAAAGGATAATCGGTAGCACCAATTAATCTAAAATAACGGTATTGTTGAAGATCCCAATGTAAACCATAAAAAGAAATTTCATCTTCGGCAATAAAATAAGCAATAGAAGCTAATTTAATACGTTTAATTCTTTCATCCCACAACTCAACAATAGTAGATGTGGTAGGTTTTAAATAGCCACATCTTGTACATCGTTCTGAATAAACCGTAAATGCTGTATTAAATGTTTTTTCGCTATCTTCAACTTCTAGTAATAAAGCCAGAAAATTTGGGCGACTATTAATATACCAAACATGGGCTACAGGATAAATTAAATTAATGTATCCCATACGATGTCGTCTAACTCGGGATTCTGTTAATTCTACCCCACACCTTTCACAAATTAAACCTTCATATCTAACTCGTTTATATTTACCACAAGCGCATTCTAAGCTTTTACTTGGTCCAAAAATACGTTCACAGAATAAACCATCCATCTCTGGTTTAAATGTACGGTAATTAATAGTTTCGGATTTTTGAACCTCACCTACAAATTGACCATTAGGCAAACGTCGGTTTGCCCATTGAAGAATTCTAAGAGGAGATGCTAATTTTATTTTAATGTAATCAAATTCTTTTACAAATTGTATCATAGTTTTTATTAAAATGATATGTCAGTTAAATTTGAAGCTGGAGAAAATGTTTTTAAAAATGAATTATACTTTTCAATTAAATTAACTTCAACTTCATAATTGGTTTGTGAGCTAAATTTCTCAAATTTATATGTACTCATATCTAGTCCAATAGCACGTAATTCTTGTAATAAAACTTTAAAAGATTCTGGTATACCAAATTTTGATATTTGGTGCCCTTTAACAATAGCATTTAAAGTTTCATTTCGACCTTGCATATCATCTGATTTAATGGTTAACAGTTCTTTTAATGTAAAAGCTGCACCAAAACCTTCTAATGCCCAAACTTCCATTTCACCAAACCTCTGTCCACCATGTTGTGCTTTACCACGTAAAGGCTGTTGAGTGATTAATGAATAAGGACCTGTTGCTCTAGCATGCATTTTATCATCGACTAAATGAATAAGTTTTAACATATAAGCATTCCCAACAGTAATAGGGTTTTCAAATTCTTTCCCTGTTCGCCCATCTAAAAGAACCATTTTTCCAGGTGCGTAAGGATTGAATAACCAACTTTCATCATTCACAATTGAAGCTTGACGTAATTTTTTATTTATCAAAATCCGAGACATTTCTAATCCATACATTTCATCAAATGGTAATATTTTGAATCGACAATTTAATTTATCACCAGCTAATCCTAAAAGACACTCATATAATTGACCCACATTCATACGTGATGGAACACCTAATGGGTTTAAAATAATATCTAAAGGTCTACCATTAGGTAAAAATGGCATATCTTGTCTAGGTAGTATACGAGAAATAATCCCTTTATTTCCGTGACGACCTGCAATTTTATCGCCAACCTGAATTTTTCGAATTTGTGCTATAAAAATATAAATTTTTTCAAACTTATATGTTAATTGTGTTCTACGATTAAATGTTATAGTCTCAATAATTCTACCATATTCACCATCAGGCATTCGATAAGAATTATCTTTTACTCCTTTTGATTTTGCACCAAAAATTGCACGTAATAATTTTGCTTCAGGTAATTGTTCTGAATTATCGTTTGCACTGACTTTCCCAACTAAAATATCACCTGGTTTCACAAACGTACCGACTCTTATAATCCCATCATCATTTAAATTTTCAACTTCCATTAGTGTTAAATTTGGGATATTTTTCGTGGTTTGTTCAGGTAAATCTGATGATCGATCTATTTCAACTTTATAACGTTCAATATGAATTGATGTGAATACGTCATCATATACTAAACGTTCATTAATTAAAATAGCGTCTTCAAAATTGTAACCTTGCCATGGCATATAACCTACTAAAACGTTTTGGCCCAAAGCGATTTCACTTGCATTAATACCAGGACCATCGGTTAACATTTGACCGGATTGAATTATTTCTCCTTTCCATATAATTGGTCTGTGATTAATACAAGTCTGTTGATTTGAACGTAGATATTTTTGTAATTTATAATTGGTTTTTCGACCATCTAATGTACGAATAGTAATTTTAGTTGCTGTAACAGAATCAACAACTCCTGGACTTTGGGCATTAATTGTCATTCCTGAATCAATTGCAATTTGATTCTCTAAACCTGTACCTACAATTGGTTTTTGAGGTAATAATAAAGGAACAGATTGTCGTTGCATATTTGATCCCATTAAAGCCCGGTTGGCATCATCATGTTCAAAAAATGGAATTAAAGAAGCTGCTACCGAAACAACTTGAACAGTTGATATAGCAATAAAATCAACTTCTGAAGGTGAAACGTTTACAAAATCTTGTTTATATCTTACAGGAATAACATTTTTTATTAAATAGTTTTCAAATGTTATTGCAATATCAGCAGGTGCAATTTTATATAAATCTTCAATATCAGCAGTCAAATAGACAGGATTACCTGTTTTAAGAACTTTACCATTAATTACACGCCAGAAGGGTGTTTCTAAAAATCCCGATTTATTTACTCTTGCGCAAGTTGTTAAAGAAGCAATTAAACCAACATTCTGACCCTCAGGTGTTTCAATTGGACAAATTCGTCCATAATGACTTGGATGAATATCACGGACTGAAAAACTAATACGATCACGTTCAAAACCTCCTGGACCTAAACCACTAACACGTCGTCGATGAGTCAAAGATGACAACGGATTGGTTTGATCAAGGTATTGTGATAGTTGACTAGAACCAAAAAACTCTTTTACTGTCGCATTAACAATATTAAAACTCAACAAATGAGTCGAATTAATATTATTCGTTTGGTTACGAAGTTTACGCACTAATCGTTGAAACCCAATTCTAAATAAATTCTGTAATAATTCTCCAACAGATCTTACTCTACGATTTTTTAGATGGTCAATATCATCTTGAATAGTTTTAGAAATAGTTAATGTTATTAATTTGTCGGTTATTGCGAAAATGTCTTCATAGGTAATTGTTTGGTACCTTTCATTAATATGAGTACTTAAACGCTTATTAATCTGCATTCTACCAATTTTTCCTAACCTATAGTATGAAGGATCAAATACTCGTGAAAATTCCGATATTTGGCTTAAATGAGTAGAAGGTAACTGGAATCTCAATAATGGTTGATCTGATGTTAAAGAATGTATTAACAATGGTTTTGTGAAATAAAAAAAATCACGATGTTCTAAATTTTGGTAAATCTCTAAATCACTAAGACCCATTTCTTTTAATAGTGAAAGTACAGATTTTTGGCTAATTTTATCCAATTGAATAGTAACATATTCTTCTTGATATTTAATTGGATAATTATACTGATTAACTTTTAAATTTTTCTGAAATCCAAATCTTATCCAAGAACCATATTCAGGAATTAATGTTGCTGTGTATAATTCTTTATCATTATATTTAGTTCCAGAACTTGTTTGAATTTTATGATCTTCATTAAAAATTAATAAACGAGTTTTTGATTTTGTGTATTGGTGACGATCAGACGTATAAACAGATTTTGAAACTTTTTTAAACGTATAACGTAATTGATCCTTTAAACTTTTGGAGAAATAAATTGTTGATCTTAAACTTAATAAATTATTCGGATTTGAAAAACGTCTATAAGAAATTTCACTATTTTTTAAATTTTGTTTCAATACAGAAAAATTTTGTAAACTACTAATATTTAAATTAGATAATTTTGTTAAAAGAATTAAATTTTGATTGAGATGTAATTGTACTAATTTCAATGAAAATTGAAAAATATTCTCATATTTTTTTAAAAAATCTGTAACATTAAAATTAATGTCAGTGATAATTTGAGAACTCTTTGATTGAGTAGTCAATTTTATTAAAGAATAAAAATATTTAATAATATAATTAATAGTTTGTGAAGTTTTATAACTTTTTTTTGTGACATTAGACTTTGTTTGGTAAAATACTAACCACTTATAAAAAAGATAAATTAATTGAGTTTTCTTAGTTGAATTAGGAAGTTTCAAGAAAGTTTTATAAATTTTCAATGCAAATAATAAAAAACAGAAGTTGTTTGCTGTATTTGGTTGTTTAAAAAAATTTAACGAATAAGCTAAAATGGAAGTTTGAGTCCAATGAGGTAATATGATTAATGCTTTTTCTTTCCATTGATAATTTATCGAAGGAGTAGCAAAAAATAAATCAGTATCAGAAAGTGATGCATGGCCTGCAGGTAAAAAAGAACGTAATTTTGTAATTTCTGTCGACAATTTACGTTTAAATGGTCGTTGACGTTTTTGGTTTTTTACTTTTTCAAAGTAAATACCAGGGCTTCGAATAATTTGACTAACAATTACACGTTCACAACCATTTAAAATGAATGTTGCAGCGGTTGTCATTAGTGGTAATGTAATAAGTGGAAATTTACTATAAAAATAAATAGTATTTGTTTTCTTATTCCGAACTTCAATAGGAATTACAAGTTGCGCTCGGTAATTCCCACTATATTTTCGAGCTACAGCTAAAGTACAAGGTGGTTTAAGTAATCCGTATTCTTCCCCATAAAGTGCATATTCTGTATTTTGGCTGAAATCAAGGATTTGTGAAAAAAATCTTAATTCTTCTGATAAACCTTGGGTTAAAAACCAACAAAAACTAGCTCTTTGCATCGTAATAAAATCAGGAAGAGTTGTGGTATAGTTTAATTGATTCATAATCTTTGTTATGGAATAAAAATAAATATATTCTTTGGGTATAGGCAAAGATTTATTTTAGTTAGAAAATTTTTTACTTTTTCTATCTAAAATATTATAAAAACTTTAAGCTGTTTTTAATGAACTAGCTAATCGTGATTTTTTTCTAGCCGCAGAGTTTTTATGGTAAATTCGTTTTTTGGTAGCTTTATCCAATAAACTATAAATAGAACTTAAAAGTTTCTTTGCTTTTTCTTTATCATTAAGGTCTTGAGAAGTTTTGTAAACTTCTAAATTTTTTAAGAAAACTTTTGTTAATGTTCTTATTGAACTTTTATAAAAACGATTTCTTAAGCGGTTTCGTTTGTTAATTTCAATACGTTTTTTCGCAGACTTATTATTTGCCATATTAAAAATTTTGTTTTAGATCTATATTAACTAATATATTTTATTTAATCTTAATATATTTGTAAAAAAATTGGAAGTTTTTAGTCTAAAAAAATTTTTTATCTTATTTTTTAAAGCTTGCTTTTATTAGAAAATTTATATAACATTTGATACTATAAGATAAAAGCTTAACTAAAATTATTATGGCAAAAAATAAAGGAACTCGTATTCTGATTACGTTAGAGTGTACTGAATGTCGTTCAAATGTGAATAAACGATCACCTGGTGTTTCACGTTATTTAACTCAAAAAAATCGTCGAAATAACCCTGAACGTTTAGAATTAAATAAATACTGTCAACACTGTAATAAAACGACAATCCACAAAGAAATTAAATAAATATTGAAAAATTATGATCGCTAAAAAACAAAAAGCTTCTCCAATTAGTATGAATCAAAAAATTGATTATAAAGATATTGATTTATTAAATTTATTTTTAACAGAACAAGGAAAAATACTTCCACGTCGTGCGACTGGTGTTAGTGTACAGCAACAGCGAAAATTAACAAAAGCCATTAAACGTGCACGAATTCTTTCATTACTACCATTTGTTGCTTCTAATGAAAGTAATAGTAAATAATGGATGTTTATATTACTTAAATTTTTACAATACATAAATTAGAAAAAAATTTAAGTAATATGAATATAGTAATAGTTATCAACCACCTTAAATTACCTTACCAATCGAGTATTTTTGCATAAAATGAGTAAAATAAAAATTTGTACGGCAACAAAAACCCATATTTAAACTTGTTATCTAGAATTTAGAATAGATTAAAACTTATAAAAACAATGTTAAAAGAACAAATACGGGAATTTATAAAGTATATATGAATAAATTTGTACTATAATATATAGTAATATACACTATAGTAAGTTGTAGATTCAAACATGAAAAATAAACAGAATTTTTTATTAACTAGTTTTATCAAAAAGGAGAAGTTCGATGGGTAATTTCATCGATAAAACTTTTACAGTAATAGCCGATATATTATTAAAGGTTCTACCGGCAAGTAAGAAGGAAAAACAAGCTTTTTCATACTATCGAGCTGGAATGGCTGCTCAAACAAAAGGAAGATATTCAGAAGCTTTAGAAAATTATTATGAAGCGTTAAGTTTAGAAGAAGATCCTTATGACCGTAGTTATACTTTATATAATATTGGCTTAATTTATGGAAATACAGGAAGGTACACCCAATCATTAGAATTTTATCATCAAGCTTTAGGGTTAAATCCAAACCTTCCTCAAGCTTTATATAATATTGGTGTAATTTATCATATGCAAGCGACACGTGCTGAATCTTTCATAGAAGAAGAATATGTTAGTTTAGCTGAAAAACTATTTGATAAAGCTGCCGAATACTGGCGACAAGCACTTAAATTAGCACCAGACAACTACCCGGGAGTTCGAAATTGGCTAAAAATTACTGGACGATTAGAAAACTCAGAATAGAGAATAAAATTTAGCAGCTATTCGACAATCAAATAAAAATTGTTATACAATAGTAACTAGATACTAAATTTTAAATCTTATGGTATTTCAAATTATACATTAACTTGTGAAAGTATTTTTATTCTAAAATATTCTAATATGTTCAATTAAAATGGTAGATAATAATTCAAATAAAGGTTACGTTACACAGATCATTGGACCTGTACTAGACATTAAATTTAGTAGTGGTCAATTACCGCCTATTTATAGTGCAGTTGAAATTCTTTTAGAAGATGGGACATCAACTATCTGTGAGGTTCAACAATTATTAGGCGATAACAAAGTGCGTGCTGTCTCAATGCGTTCGACTGATGGTTTAAGACGTGGATCTGAAGTTATAGATCTAGGCGCTCCTATTACAGTTCCTGTAGGAGTTTCAACATTAGGTCGTATTTTTAACGTAATTGGTGAACCTGTAGATGAACAAGGTGAAGTTGTTATTAACGCAAGTTTACCGATTCACCGTGACGCACCTGCTTTCACTGAATTAGAAACAAAACCATCTATTTTCGAAACAGGTATTAAAGTAGTTGATTTATTAGCTCCTTACCGTCGTGGTGGTAAAATTGGTTTATTTGGTGGTGCTGGTGTAGGTAAAACAGTATTAATTATGGAATTAATTAATAATATTGCAAAAGCACACGGCGGTGTTTCAGTATTCGGCGGTGTAGGTGAACGTACACGCGAAGGTAATGATCTATATGAAGAAATGAAAGAATCTGGCGTAATTAACGAAAGTAATTTTGAAGAATCTAAAGTGGCTTTAGTTTATGGTCAAATGAATGAACCTCCCGGAGCACGTATGCGTGTAGGTTTAACTGCACTAACAATGGCCGAATATTTCCGTGATGTTAATAAACAAGATGTATTATTATTTATTGATAACATTTTCCGTTTTACACAAGCTGGTTCAGAAGTGTCTGCATTGTTAGGTCGTATGCCTTCTGCTGTAGGATACCAACCGACATTAGCTACAGAAATGGGTGCGTTACAAGAACGTATTACCTCAACAACACAAGGTTCTATTACTTCAATTCAAGCAGTATATGTACCAGCAGATGATTTAACAGATCCTGCTCCAGCAACAACATTTGCTCATTTAGATGCTACTACTGTATTATCACGTAATTTAGCTGCAAAAGGTATCTATCCAGCTGTAGATCCATTAGATTCAACTTCTACAATGTTACAACCTAATATTGTAAGTGCAGAACATTATGAAATTGCAGAAACTGTAAAAGAAACTTTACAACGTTATAAAGAATTACAAGATATTATTGCAATTTTAGGTATTGATGAATTATCAGAAGAAGATCGTTTAACAGTTGCTCGAGCACGTAAAGTAGAACGATTCTTATCACAACCATTCTTCGTTGCTGAAATTTTTACAGGCTCACCTGGGAAATATGTTTCTTTAGAGCAAACTATTAAAGGTTTTACAATGGTATTAAAAGGTGAATTAGATGATTTACCTGAACAAGCTTTCTATCTTGTAGGTGATATTGACGAAGCGATCGCAAAAGCAGAAACTCTAAAATAAGGAGTATAGTATATATGGTTATGAACATTCGAGTTCTTACCCCAGATAGAGTTATTTGCTCAACAACAGCTAATGAAGTTGTTTTACCTGGTTTAACAGGCCAAGTAGGGGTATTAGATGGTCATGCAGCATTAATCACAGCTTTAGATACAGGATTATTACGTATAAAGTTAAATGATAAGTGGACACCTATTATTTTATGTGGTGGGTTAGCTGAAATTGATCGAAATCGAGTAACAGTTTTAGTAAATGATGTAGAAGAACTAACTAATGTTGAATTAAGTAAAGCTACAAAAGAATTAGAAAAAGCAACTTTAAATGTCGAAAATGCAGAAACAAATAAAGATCAATTAGATGCTTCTGTAGAATTAAAGAAAGCAACAGCAAGATTAGAAGCTATAAATTATTTATCATAAAAATAATTTATCTTTTAAATAGATTTCTTTCATAGAATAATTACTATATTAGTTTTAAAAACTCCAGTAACTACTAAAATTTTAGATAAAAACTGGAGTTTTTAATTTCTAAAAAATATAACTTAATATATTTTTATTAAATGACAGCTAATTCTAATTTTAATTTCATAAATAACACAAGCGTAACATTAGAATTACCTTTTTCAGAACATATAGAAGAATTACGTCAACGTATTTTTCTTGTGTTTGGGATAATTTTACTATTAACTTGTATAGCGTTTGTCGAGGTCAAAGATTTAGTTAAAATTTTGGAACTTCCAGTTCAAAATGTAAAATTTTTTCAAATATCTCCAGGTGAGTATTTTATTTCAACAATAAAAATATCCTTTTACACCGGATTACTTTTTTCAAGTCCTTTTGTAATAGGACAATTAATACTATTTTTATTACCGGGATTAACTAAAAAAGAAACAAAAATTATCTTACCTTTATTATTAAGTTCATTAATTTTATTTGGATTAGGACTAGCATTTTCTTACTATACTTTAATACCAGCTGCATTAAATTTTTTTTTAAATTATAGTGAAGAAGTACTTGAACCTTTCTGGTCTTTTGATCAATATTTTGAGTTTATTCTTGTCCTCTTTTATAGTACAGGTTTAGCTTTCCAAATTCCAATTCTTCAAATTCTAGTTGGATTATTAAATATTATATCTGCTAAACAAATGTTAGGTGCATGGCGATATATAATATTAATCTCAACAATTCTTGGGGCAATTTTAACACCCTCAACTGATCCTTTAACACAATTATTGTTATCTTTAGCAATATTGCTATTATATTTTTCAGGATTAGGTATCTTGTTTTTAATAAAAAATTAATTTATATAATAGAATATCCAGACTTAAAAAATATTTAAACTATGGCAACTAACAAGTTTTTTAAAAGTCTTTTATTTGCTTTAACAATTGCTATAAATTTATTTGGTTTTTGCATTCAAGAATCATCAGCATATCCAGTTTTTGCACAACAAAATTATTCAAATCCTCGTGCAGCAAATGGAAAATTAGCTTGTGCAAATTGTCATTTAAATCAAAAAGCAATCGAAGTTGAAGCACCACAATCTGTTCTTCCAAATTCAGTTTTTGAAGTAGAAATAAAAGTACCTTATGATACAAGTAAGAAACAAATTGGAGCAAATGGAAAAGAAGCTGATTTAAATGTAGGTGGTATTTTAATCTTACCTCAAGGATTTAAATTAGCTTCGAAAAGTCAAATACCAGAAGCAGTTAAAGTAAAAAATAAAGGTGTCTTTATTTCACCCTATAGTACTGAATTAGATAACATTTTGGTTGTTGGTCCAATTGCTGGAAAAATGCATCAAGAGTTAATTTTCCCTGTTGTTTCTCCGGATCCAGAAACAAATTCAGATGTTAAGTATTTAGCCTATCCAATTTATGCTGGTGGTAACCGTGGTCGTGGTCAAGTTTATCCGACGGGTGAAAAAAGTAATATGAATGTTTTTGGAGCTCCTCAAGCAGGACAAATTACGGAAATTTCAGTCTCTGAAAAAGGTGAGTCAAATATTGTAATTACTAATTCAAATGGCACAACAACTTCTCAAGTTGTACCTAATGGATTAAAACTAACTGTTAAACAAGGTGATGTTGTAAAAGCAGAGCAAGCATTAAACTTTGATCCAAATGTTGGTGGTTTTGGTCAAGAAGAATCAGAAGTTATTTTACAGAATTCTTCACGTATTGTTGGTTATCTTGCTTTTTGTTTATCTGTTTTATTAACGCAAATATTTTTAGTCTTAAAGAAAAAACAATTTGAAAAAGTTCAAGCTGCAGAGCTTAACTTCTAATCTTTAAAAAATAAAGAACAAGGAATGCCTAATATAATTACGGCATTTCTTAGTTCAATATATACTTCTAAATTCAATTCGTATCAATTTTTTTCTGTTAATATAAAGTATAACACTTACGTAAATTAGGAATTTTATTGAAAATGAGATTAACTATATCAACTAAGTGATCTTATACTAATAATTGTATCATTAATTTTTAATGTTTAACTAACGAACTAATTTGATAACTATTTTCTTACTTATTATAAAAATAAAAATTAAAATAATTAAAAGGTTTACTCCAAACTTATGACTAATAGTATTAGATACCTTAAAATTAAATCCTTTAATTATAATATTAAAAAACTTTACGATTAACTCAACTAGCCACCTCAAAAGTACTTTTGTGTTTAGTAAATTATCTATTGTCTTTTTAATCATTTTTCCTCAGAATATAAATGATAGCTATTAGAATAGCTTTCTTAATAAAACGAATTAATAAGCAAAAGAAATTTTATTGAGGTATTAAACTAAAATTTTCCATTTATAAGAATAACAAGTATAAAATAATGAAATGAGAATATAAAAAATTTTAGAAGAAAATAATAATTCATTCTTAAATATTAATCAGAACTTAATATCATAATTTATCAATCTATATCTTAAAATGGTTTCGTAGTTTAATAAAAAAATTTTTAATAGCAGCTTGTAATTATCTTTTATTCATTTATAAATTATTAGATTTATAAATGAATAAAATTGCAAAATAGATGTAATAAATTATACGTTACAATTTTTAGTATATTTGTACTAATATTATTCGCTAGATGATATTCTACAAATTAAGCTTTTTGCGGTAATATTGTATATTGACCAACAAGCTCACGGAATTCAGAACCATCAATTGTCTCTGCATCTAATAACTTTTCAACAACTAAATCAATGATAACTCGATTATCTAGAATTATTTCAGTTGCTATTTGTTCACAATGATTCACAATTTTACATACTTCTGCATCAATTCGATCAGCAACGGCTTCGTTATATTCACTACCACCACCTAAAAACATTTGCTCATTATTATCATCTTCAAGAGCAATTGGTCCAATATTTGACATTCCATAACGTGTAACCATTTGTCTAGCAATATTTGTAACTTGCTGTAAATCATTGCTAGCTCCTGTAGTTACTTCTGGATCTCCAAAAACAATTTGTTCAGTTACACGTCCAGCTAATGTTGTAATAATACGAGCTAATAATTGAGAACGAGAAACTAATGTTTGATCTTCTTCAGGTGTAAACCATGTAAGACCTTTGGCACCCCCACGAGGAATTAAGGTTATTTTTTCAACTTCATCATGGTTTTCGAGAACTGATCCAACAATGGCATGACCAACTTCATGATAAGCAATTAACTTTTTATTTTTAGTATCTTCCATTGTACTTCCAGCAATACCACCAATAATTCGATCAGCTGCTTCATTTACTTCATTTTTTGTAATCGTCGTTTTTTTATAACGCGTTGCCAAAATTGCTGATTCATTTAATAAATTTGCTAAATCTGCACCTGAGAACCCAGGTGTTCGATTCGCTAATTGAACTAATGAAACATTTTCATCAAATGGTTTATTACGAGCATGAACTTTTAGAATTCCAATTCTACCTAAACGATCTGGTAAGCCTACCGTTATTTGTCGATCAAAACGACCTGGACGTAATAATGCTGCATCTAAAATATCAACACGGTTAGTAGCACCAACTACAATTACACCTTTATTTTCTTTAAATCCATCCATTTCAGTTAATAACTGATTTAGAGTTTGTTCACGTTCATCATTACCACCCCCAATTCCAGCTCCCCGTTCACGACCAACTGCATCAATTTCATCAATAAAAACAATACAAGGAGTATTTTCTGATGCTTTTTTAAATAAATCACGAATTCGAGCAGCTCCCACACCAATAAACATTTCTACAAATTCTGAACCTGCAACGCTATAAAATGGTACTTTTGCTTCATTTGCAATTGCTTTAGCTAATAATGTTTTACCTGTACCAGGAGGGCCTACTAGTAAAACACCTTTTGGTATTTTTGCTCCAACAAGAGTATATCTTTCTGGTTCTTTTAAAAATGAAACAATTTCTTCAAATTCAGCTTTTGCTTCATCAATACCTGCAATATCATCAAATGATATACCAGTGTCTGGTTGTTGATCAAATCTAGCTGGTGATTTACCTAAATTCATTGGAGATGAACCAGAATTTCCTGGAAAATTATCGGAATTTTGGAAAAAGAATATTAAACTACCAATAAAAATTAATGGTAACAGTAAATTACTAGCAATAGTTAAAAAGATACTTTTCTTAGGAGCTGGATGAGCATCGAAATCAATGTTATACTCTTTTAATTTTTGAATAAGTTGTGAGGCACCTACTGGTATTTCAACTCGAATTGATTGTGGTCGATTTCCAAGTTCTGGACTAGATGCTTGAACAATAGCATTTCTACTATTATCATATAAATCAACCTGTTTTACCCATCCCATTTCTAAATATTCTAAAAATCTTCCATAAGTCATTCTTGAACTACTAACATTTGTATTTAATTCAGTTTTAGCTGAAGTATCATTAAATTCACTACTACTACTATTAACGGTTCTAAACCCAATAAAAACACAAGCTAGAAAAAATAGTCCGATAAGAATTTTCTGTATTGTATTACGATCCATTTTATTTTTTATTTAGTCTTTATATAAATTTGTTCTTAACTAACTAGTAACATAAATTAAATTTTAAAACCAACTATTTTAAAAATTTTATTATTAAAATTATATATAGATAATTTAATCTAATAATAGATTATTACTATTACTTTGTTTAACAAATAATTATTTAATTTATGATAAATCGTAATTCAAAAGTTCGAATTCTTAGAAAAGAATCTTATTGGTTTAATCAAATAGGAACAGTTGCAACAGTAGACAAAAGTGGAATTAGATACCCAGTAGTAGTTAGATTTGAAAGTGTAAATTATGCTGGGACAAATACTAACAATTTTGCACTTGACGAATTAACTGAAGTGGAAGAGAAATAATAGACTGATACAGTTACCTATAAAAACAGATTAATTTGTATATTGATCTGTTTTTTTTAGTATGATAGTATTTTATAATTAAAATTTTTACCTATAAATATTATGCTTGATTACCCACAAATTGGAAAAATGGCACCAAATTTCCTAACTATAGGAGTTTATAAAAATCGATTAGGAAAAATCCGGTTATCTGATTATTATGGTAAAAAGTATGTCGTTCTTGTCTTTTATCCTGCAAATTTTACGTCTGTTTCTCCAACAGAGCTAATCACATTAAGTGACCGAATTTCTGAATTTCGAAAATTGTCAACACAAATACTTGCTATCTCAGTAGACAGTCCATTTTCACATTTGCATTATTTATTGGCAAAAAGGATCCAAGGTGGATTAGATCAACTAAATTACCCACTAATTTCTGATTTAAATCAATCGATAACGAATAAGTATAAATTATTAACAAATGATGGACTTTCTTTTCCGGGTTTATTTATTATTGACAAGGAAGGCATAATTCAATACTATACAGTTAATAATTTATTGTGTGGGCGAAGTGTAAATGAATTACTCCGTATTTTAAAATCAATTCAATATGTAAAAGAAAATCCTGGACAAGCTTGTCCTGTTGATTGGAAATATGGTGATGAAATTTTATATTCTCACCCTTTAAAATCAAAAATTTATTTCAAAACATTATATTCTTATAAAAAAAGTTAAAAACTTATGCCAAAATTAAAAACTCGAAAAGCAGCTTCCAAACGATATAAAATAACTGGTAATAAAAATTTTTTACGTC
>JAVCKV010017027.1:0-25610 GCA_032274145.1 Herpochondria borealis | reverse complement strand
CCCTCTTTTTCGTGTTTCCTACTGATATACAAGCTTTAACAGCTAGCCTGCTGGTTGATTTATGCAACACTCGGGTATAGTGATCAAAGATGGTGAGCCGGAATGCCTGGCTAATTTCCCGCGTAAGCTACTGGTCAAAAAATAACACGAAGATGGAACCATGAAACAGAACCCGATCGTACCGACCATTGCATTTGATCAAGATGGAAAGCATCACGGTTTCCTGCGACTGCCTTACAGTCGTGATGACTCCGCCTGGGGTAGTGTGATGTTACCGATTACGGTGGTACGAAACGGTAACGGTCCGGTGGCGCTATTGACGGGAGCCAACCATGGTGATGAATACGAAGGCCCGATCGCCTTGCAAGAGTTGGCGCTAACGCTGGACCCGGATAAGGTGTCCGGTACAGTGATCATTGTGCCGGCCTTTAACTACCCGGCCTACCTTGCTGGTACACGTACATCACCCATTGATAGCGGCAATTTGAATCGGTTGTTTCCGGGCAAGCCAGATGGCACGGTGACCCAGAAAATAGCAGACTATTTTCAACGCACACTAGTGCCGATGGCGGATATCGTGCTGGATTTTCACTCTGGCGGTAAAACACTGGATTTCGTGCCGTTTGCTGCATCGCATGTTCTGGACAATAAGCAGCAAGAGGCCGCTTGCGCGGCTGCAGTACAGGCTTTTAACGCGCCATATTCTGTGAAGCTTCTGGAGGTAGATAATGTGGGCATGTATGACACCGCTGTAGAGGAACAAGGCAAAATATTTATATCAACTGAGTTGGGTGGTGGCGGTGCCAGCTCTGCGAAAACTGTAGCCATCGCCAAAAAAGGCGTTAGAAATATATTGATTCATGCAGGCATTTTAGAGGGTGAGCCAGAGATCGCGCCAACCATCAGCCTGGACATGCCTGACGAAGATTGTTTCTTGTTTGCAGAGCACAGTGGCCTTATCGAGTCTACCGTTGATCTGGGAGCGCCTGTTAATAGCGGCGATCAGATCGCACGTGTTTGGTCAACAGAGCGCAACGGCCAGGAGCCCGTTTCATACTACGCAAGGCGCAGTGGTGTTTTGTGTGGGCGGCATTTTCCAGGGCTTGTTCAGATGGGTGATTTTTTGGCGATGATTGCCGTTGAGAGTTAATTAGTGTTTGGATTAATACTCATCCAACGTTTTGGTTTGCCTGAGAAGTGCGTTTATCAGCAGGGTTGAATATCCGGAAGTTTTTGTGCGTTGGTGCTGCTTGGGAAGGTGACTGGATTAGGCTGGCGTCATTAGTTGCTGTGTCAATTATGGTCGCAATGATGCTGTGGGAATAAATCGGTATAAAAGTATTTTGACGCAGGGTTTCTCATTGCAGCACAACCAACCCGTCCAATCAATCGGCTGGTGCTCCAGGTCACTGATACCAACTGCCATGTTGATAGTCCAGCAGAGGTGAGCTGAATCCGCCAAAAAAAGTACCACTTTTGCGCGGATTTTCGGTAATAACCGTCAAATGTACTTGCCGTTCTGGATGCACAAGATAGATATTTGACGTTATGTGTTTCTTCTTAAATCTCAGGGGGTTCTGCCGATATCCAATAATGTACTTTAACCCCGTGATCGAGCAACAGACGCAGTTTAGGACCAACTGCTGAGCTACGAATCGCACGAATGGACAGGCTGTTAGAATCCTTGAAGAAACCACCTTCTCTTGGTAAACGGACGGACAGAGATACCGGGAGCGCAAAAGGCCTCAATGATGCTGACTTTTTGTCGGCCGGGTCCCAGCGTGCTTGTCCCTATGTCGAGCAGCTGGAGGATCGTCTGCTCTATTCCGGCGATCCGTTTGGTGTGCTCATTGATCTGCCTGAGGCCACTGCTGATTTCCCGGTCGCCGGTGCGTTTTTGCCAGACAACCATCTTGCACTTGCTGTGGCAGCTAATGCAGGCGCCGATGCAACCTTAGATGCGGTCGCTGACTCCAGGGCAAACTCCACCGCTAGGCAGCCTACGCAAGACACGCTTGCTCATGACGATATTGCCAACTATCTGGATCCTGCTGATTTAAACTTGTTTGCTGATGCCGTTTCTGCGGAACCTGAAGATAACGGCGCAACGATCAGCAGCAATACGGTCGAGGACAAAAGCGCCCAGCAGTACACAGGCCGCAGAACCATAATGACAGGGGGTGTTAATGATCCGCCAACGATGTCAGGTTTCACCGTAGCTGACTCGGTGTTCACAGAGACAGGAACAGCCGTTTTGATCGGCCCCTCGTTACTTGTCAACGACCCTGATCTTGACCTGAATAATTACAACGGCTTTGAAATCATTTTGCATCGATCCGGTGGTGCAAACGTGGCTGACCTTTTTGATCTTGGTAGCTATGCCAGTGGGGCTGACCTGGTCTACGGCGGCGGGGGAGGCACGGTGATCGGTACAATACTACAGAACAGCGGTGGTACGCTTCATTTGCAGTTTAACGCCTCGGCAGATACTGATGCAGTGACTGATACAGTGCGTGCGATAGCGTATGAAAATTCAGCCATAAACAACGCAGCTTCTCAGGTTGACCTGTTGTGGACCCTGGATGATAACAACGACGGCGCGCAGGGCAGTGGTGGTGCGTTGATCGCTAATTACGTTAGCGGTATTGATATCGTTCCAAGTCAATTCATTGCTGTGGATGATGATCTGGGGGACGCGATATCTGGCGTGCCGTTGTCGATTCTACCGTCTACATTGCTTGCTAATGAAACAGGTATTAGTGCCAATACGGCCACCATTATAGATAACACGCAACCATCGCAAGGTGGACTAACCAATAACGGTTCATCACTGGAATATTCAAGTACAGCTGGTGACAGTGGTGCAGTAAATTTCGACTATACGGCCATGAGTGGCGATCAAAACCTGATCAGCCAATGGCAACTACAAGCCGATGCCACAGATGATACCGGTGCAAATACAGGGTTGGTTTTTTCCGATAGCGCAGCCAATAATTTGGTGTTCGACGGCGACGATCACGTTGAGTTACCGGTCATAGACTTTCCGCCAGTTTTCACGCTGTCCTTTGATTTCAAAGTAAACGACCTTGATACTAACAACGAAGAATCAATCTTCTCTGTGGGGGATTGGGAGTCTAAGAATTCCCTGCTTATCTGGATCAACGGCAACAATTACACTGATCCGCCTTCCCAGGCCGGAATGTTAATGACTAACATTTGGGATAGCGATGACAACAAAGATGGCTATGACGGATACATGACTGATATTGGGCCGTATGATGATGGCCTATGGCACAACTATGCCGTTGTGGTGCGGGAAGGAACTAACCCGGCCAATAGTGGCACTTTAATTTACATTGATGGCGTTGCACAGGATACGTCTTCGCATTTGCGTGGCTCTGATCCGTTTGAGCCGACCGTGGCACCACATATCGGGGTTGATAATAATTCAGATGACGGGCTTGAATATTACCTGACTAACCATGAGGTGGCTAACTTTCAGCTGCTAGAGGGTTATGACGAGACCGAGCTTGAAAAGGATCGCCTGAATGTTCTAAATGAGTTTAGTACTGCCACCGTGTCTTTTGATCTTCGTAACGAAGAAGAGCTGGTCAATAACGAGCCTCTGGTGGTTGCCGAAGACCTTGCCGAGCCACTGTCACCAGCCGAGCTATGGACCAGAGACATTGAAAATACGCCATCTGAATTGATCTATTCGATTATGAATACCGCAGATTTGGGTACTCTTATGCTGAATAACGCTGATATGGGTCTTGGTGATTCATTTACCCAGGATGATATAGACAATGGCAGAGTACAGTACCGCCATGGTGGTAGCGAAACAGCTACGGCGGACTCAATTGTGTTGCGTGTTGATGATGGTGCAGGAACGTTTACGGATCTAACCTTCCAGATTGAATTGACGTCGGTTAATGATTTTCCGGTAGTGGGTTCAATAGAGGGCGCAGCGTTACTTTATAGTGAGGGTGATGGCAATGTTTCTATTACTAATACAGTCGTTGTAAGTGATGTAGACAATACCAATTTGAGCTCTGCGGTGGTCGCAATCAGTGCCGGCTACAATGCATCTGAAGACATTTTAGCGTTTAGCGATACTGCCAATATTTCTGGGTCTTTCAATTCCGCTACAGGTATTTTAGCGTTAAATGGCATCGCGTCTAAAGCTGATTGGCAGACTGCTTTACGAAGCGTTAGCTATCGCAACACAAGCGATCAGCCTGATTTAACCGATCGGACAGTATCGTTTGTAATCAATGATGGCGCAGATGACTCATTAGTGGCATTGCGAAGTATTGAATTAAGCGCCGTGAATGATCGGCCTACACTTAATGATGGTGTGCTCGCCAGTATAGTCAAGAACACTATTACACCTGCCGGTGATACTGTTAGCAATATTTTTTCGGGGCAGTTCTCTGATGTCGATGGAACTTTTGCCGGTATTGGGATTATTAACGATGCAACTACGGTGGAAGGAAGTTGGCAGTATTCAACGGATGCCGGTATCAATTGGTACGATATTCAACCGCTGGGTACAGCCACAGGGTTGGCAGTTGATGTCAGTGCGCTACTACGTTTTTTGCCTGCTTCGGACTACACCGGTGCGGTGCCGCTGATCAGAATTACTGGCATTGACGATTCGTTTGCCGGTCCGTTCACTGATGGTGTCACCAGGGAGGTCATTGATGTAAGCAACAGTTCAGGTGATGTTCCCTGGTCTAACGCATCGGCGACCATTTTCTCGGAAGTTTTGTCTGTCGGCCCAACAGATCTTTCAAGCGGTGTTGACCTGAATGTGGACGGGGGTAACGATTCCTATCTAATAGCAGACGACGGAGGGTTACTATTTGGGGGATTAACGCAGCTTACCGTTGAAAGTCAGTTCTCGATTGATTCGGTTAACTCGGTGAATACTATCTTATCGTATGAGACTGCAAGCAGGGCAAATGCGTTTTTCTATGGCGTGCTGAGCGATGGCACTGTGCAAGCCTTCATTGGTGGCGACAGGGTAGATTCAGCACTCACTTATCCGGACTTGCTCGACGGCAACAGGCATTCAATAGCGGTGACCTGGGACTCAAAAAATGGTGATACTCGTCTGTATGCCGATGGCGATCTGGTTCACGTAGCCACGGGTGTAGCGACAGGTTATGTGTACGATACTGGCGGCAGCCTAGTGCTTGGGCAAGAGCAGGACGGGGTCAATAGCGGGTTTGACCCGGATCAAATGCTACAGGGTGCCGTTTACGATGTGCGACTATGGAGTGAGGCCCGCTCTGAAGCTGAAATTGGTCAAACATACCAAAGCAAAATTGATTCAGTTAGCTTGCCAATACCGTTAATGGCCAATTGGCAGATGGACGGATTTGATGGTTCAGGTGCGGTGATAGACGTGGTGAGTGGGAATAACCTGACAGTGAGCCACGCCACTGATCCAGGATTCACACCCAGTACGCCAACAAGTGAATTTAGAATTGATGAAAATGCAGCCGTCAATACAGTGGTCGGCACTCTTGTTCCAAGTGTACAGAGCACCACCGAAGATGTAGTTGATGATGGTACATTCAATTATGTGGGTGCCACAGGCAGAACTTCATACGGTGCAGGATCGACAATCGGAGGTGCCGGGGGCCATTGGCAGGTAGATAGTGGCAGTGTCGATATTGTGAGCACTTGGCAGGACTCTCCTTTGGGTGGTAAGCCAGTTGATCTTGATGGAAATGCTCCCGGAACAATAAGTCAATCACTTACAACTGAGCCAGGAAAAACGTATCAACTGACGTTTGCGTTAAGTGGCAATTTTACGCAACCGACCGCCAAAAGTTTACGGATCAGTGTAGCAGCAGAGACCAGTGATTTTATTGTAGAACCTGTTGACGGTTGGAGTAGCAGCAACCTGCTGTGGGCCGAGCGAAGCATGACGTTTGTAGCGACATCGACGACTACTGATTTAAAGATTGAGTCGTTGTCCAACTCTGGCGCTACTGGCCCGATTATCAGTGATGTCCAGGTGGTGGAACTCCCACACGGGGTAGCTGCATTACTTGCTACCGATCCGTCCTTGACCTACGACGCTGCGACCAATAAATTCTACTTACCTGTGACAGTCGGCGCCGACTGGTATGAGGCGCAGGCGGATGCGAGGACCGAATTATTGAACCAGGTTCCGGGTCAACTTGTTACTATCGGGTCTGCGTATGAGAATGATGTAGTCCACTCGATTGCACAAACGGTGGGTACTAACCTTTTGATAGGGGCATCAGACCAGACCACTGAGGGCGACTGGTACTGGCAGGACGGGGATTCCGACGGTACGCAATTCTGGGCCGGGACGGGGTCCGGCACAGCGCAGAATGGTGCCTACACAAACTGGAATTCCACTGAACCAAACGAGAACGGCAGCGAGGACCATGCCGTCTTTCTAGTGGCTACAGGCGACTGGAATGATGAAAAGTCGCACGTTAACCTTGCATACATCGTCGAGTGGGATGCTGATGCCGTATTGTCACAAATGGCGTACACCTTACAGACGGACCCGAGTGGTGCATTTGCTATTGATAGTGACTCAGGCGAAATAACCGTGTTAAACGGTGCTGGACTGGATCGCGAATCAGCCAGCTATCACGATATCGTCGTGAGAGTTACGGATGCGACCGGTAGCGCCTATGATGAAACATTCAGAATTGAAGTTGACGATGTTCCAGCACCGCTGATATCCAATCTGGAACTCTCTGCACTTGACTACCTGGAAAACGCAGGTGCGGTCAATATTACCGATACACTTGTGATCAGCACTGAAACCCCATACCCAGCCGATACCGCTGAAATTCGTATTGCGGGTGGCTTTGTGTCTCGGCAGGATTTACTGGCATTTACAGACGACGCGACCTTCACAGGAAATTGGGATAACACCAGCGCAACGTTAACGATCACAGGAAATGGCACCGACGCGAACTGGCAGGATGCCCTGCGGCGGGTAACCTATGAGAACACCAGTGATGATCCGGTTGCTGGTAACCGCAATATTACATTTGATGTGAGTTATCAAACAGAAGTGGCCACTTCTGCTTCACGATTGATTACTGTGTCGGCGATAAACGATGCACCGTATTCCGGTGACTCGACCGTCACTGTCACAGAAGATACTAGTTATACACTGTTGACCTCGGATTTTAGATTTTTCGACACAATCGACAACGATGCATTCAATGCCGTGCAGGTAATTATCGCTCCGGTTCAAGGCCAGCTTCTACTTAACGGGAACGCGGTGGTGGATAGCCAGAATATCCCGGTAAGCCAGGTGGCAGCGGGCAATCTTGTGTTTCACCCTGAACCCAATGCCAGTGGCAGTGACTACGACTCATTGACCTATCAGGTGCAGGATGATGGCGGTGTTGTTAATGGCGGCGATGATGTCAGTGATAGTATTGCAACCTTAACGTTTGATGTCACAGAGGTACCTGATCCTCCGCAACTGATGACTAATGCTATCTCACTGTTGCGTGGCGGTAGCTTTGTAATGAGTTCAGCTCATATAGAAGCCATTGATGGTGACGTACCTGATGAGCAACGGATTATCACCCTAACTGCCGACCCGTCATTCGGCGTGATTGAAGTTGGCGGTACGACGATCGCCGCTAACGGCACAATGACCTATGCAGATATTTTAGCCGGTGATGTAAGGTATATACACAACGGGGTAGGGACAAGCGCGGACACCATTGAGCTGGCATTGGCCGATGCAGGGCTCGGCGCAAGTGGCAGTGCAAGTGCGTCTGTAGCCGTCAGTATCAATGAGACCCATCCTCAGCCGGCCGATGACACGGCTAATGTTGATGAAGGATTTACAGTAGACATTGCGGTGCTGGCAAATGATATTGCCGCAGATGAACCGCTTGAGCCTGCGTCCGTATCGGTATTTGATTATCCGCTGCACGGTAATGTCGCCATCGATGCCGTTGGTCAAGTAACTTACACTCATGATGGTGGCGAAAGCCTGAGTGATACTTTTACCTACACGGTTGCAGATACGGGTGGGGACGTGTCAGAGTCGGCGACTGTAACGATCACCATCAGCGCCATTAATGATGCGCCTGAAGTCGTAAGCTTTGATGGGCCAGAGAGCAATACTAATGAAGACACACAACTTGAGCTAACGGCCGCAACACTTGCCTCGCAGATCAATCACAGCGACGCTGAAGACGGAATGATAACCACTTTCCAGGTTACGTCTGTGTTGTCTGGTTCTCTTGCAATCGGATCCGACGCGACAACTGCAACGCCGTACATCAGTGGTACGAATGACTTGATTCAGGTGTCTGGCGGTGTCACATCAAATGCCTACTGGACGCCCGACACTGACGCCAATAGTGTGCTGCCAGCGTTTACAGTGCGCGGTGTTGACAGTGCTGGTGCGTCTTCAGTGGCCGAAGTTGATGTTCACGTGCAAGTGATGCCAGTTAATGATTTACCTGTGTTAGCGGGCTATGGCAATTCATTACTTGCAGCGATCGAAGATACAGTGCTTCCGATCACCATTACTGATTTACAGGCCTCAAGCAGTGACGTTGAAGATGCTACCATAGCAGCGATACAAGTTCAGGGCGTATTGTCAGGGTCGTTGTCTATTGGCGTAAATGCGGCAGCTGCAACACCATTTGTTGCGGGCAGTCACGACACTATTGATGCGGTCAATCACGGTTACTGGACTGCTGATAATAATGCACACGGTACGATCAACGCATTTTCAATCCGGGGTGTTGATACTGATGGCGGGCTGTCACCGACCAGTGAAATTGTTATCGCTTCGGTGGGGGCGGTAAACGATACACCTGTTCTAGCGGGCTATAATGCGGTCATTTCTAACGCTAACGAAGACACTACAGTGACGTTATTGTTGTCTGATTTACAAGCTGGCAGCAGCGATATTGAAGATGGGGCACTGGATAGCCTGGTGGTACAGACTGTGGTGTCTGGTACCTTGACGATCGGTTCTGATCAGACATCGGCGACCCCGTTTGTAGTTGGCGCTAACGACACGATTAACTCGCTTAACAATGCCTATTGGACACCGGCTCTTAATTCTAACGGTGACACGGACGCGTTCGTTGTGCGTGGTGTTGATAGCGCTGGTGATATGTCGGCGAGCAACGCGACTATCATTTTGGCGATCACCCCCTTAAACGACTTACCAGTGTTAGCGGGATATGATAATGCAATTGTTTACGCCATTGAGGACACCAGCTTAACCATACCGCTGGCCGATATACAGGCGATCAGTAGTGATGTGGAAGATGGGGCATTACACGGCATGGTGGTCCAAAGTGTCGCATCCGGTACCCTGAATATTGGTTCGGATCAAGCCTCGGCAACGCCGTTTGTTGTCACCGCTAACGACACGATAGACGGGCTTAATAACGCTTACTGGACACCAGACGCTGATGCGAATGGAAATAGAGACGCCTTTGTGGTGCGTGGCATAGATAGCGCCGGGGGTTTATCTATAGATAATGCGACCATAAAAGCCAGTGTTGCAGCGGTAAACGATGCGCCGGTGCTATTGGGTTATGGCGGTATTCTGGCCAACACCAGTGAAGATACGACAGTACCGTTGTCATTGATTGATTTGCAAGCCGCCAGTGGCGACATTGAAGACGGCGACGTACAGGGTTTCGTTGTACAGCAAGTAACTTCTGGCACGCTGCGTATTGGTGCTGATCAGGTGTCCGCTGTGCCTTATGCGGCCGGCACGAACGACAATATTAACAGTACACAGAAAGCTTACTGGACACCTGATCAAGACTTCAACGGTACTGTGGGGGCGTTTACCGTACGTGGGGTCGATAGCAATGGCGAATTGTCGGTCAGTACTGGAAGCGTGTTTATCGATGTGGCAGCAGTGAATGATTCGCCGGTGTTGTCGGGTTATGAAACGTCAATTGTCAGCACCACTGAAGATACTGCGGTTGCCTTGCCACTTGCCGATTTGCAAGGCACGAGCAGTGATGTTGAGGATGGCCCATTGATGAGTCTGGTGGTGCAAAATGTTGCTGCTGGAACTCTTCTTATCGGTGCTGATCAGCTATCTGCCAACGCTTTTGTGACAGGCGTGAACGACACCATAGACAGTGCCAATCTTGCGTACTGGACTCCGGACTCCGATGTCAACGGCGCTACCAATGCATTTGACATCAGTGCTGTTGATAGCGGGGGACAACAGTCAGTAGACAGTGCCACAGTAATTGTTGATGTGTCTGCGGTAAATGACGCACCGGTGATCGCAGGTTATGACGATGCGCTTGTGTCTACCAATGAAGATACCACCGTAGAAATGACGCTTGCTGCGTTGCAAGCGTCCAGCCGTGATGTAGAAGACGGGCTCTTACATGGCATAGTGGTGCAGGGCGTGACTACCGGGGCGTTGTCAATCGGTTCTGATCAGGCGTCTGCCACACCGTTTCTGGCCGGTAACAACGATACCATTAACGGTAGCAACAACGCCTACTGGACACCGGATCTTAATGTTAATGGTGAAGTGGGTGCTTTCACATTTCGTGGTATTGACACAGCTGATGTCTATTCTGCAGATACAGCTGACGTTTGGGTTTCAGTTGTAGCGATGAATGATCCGCCAATGCTAGCGGGTTATGAGAGTGAAGTAATCGCCACCAATGAAGATACAATTGCAACGGTGACTTTGGCAGATTTACAAGCTTCAAGCACTGATCCGGAAGATGGCGAGTTGAGTCGTATTGTGGTTCAAAGTGTCTCGTCTGGGGTATTGACCATCGGTGACAGCCAAGCAACTGCTACACCGTTTACGCAAAACACCAATGACATCATCGACGATACAAAAAACGCATATTGGCAGCCAGGGCTAAATCAGAATGGCTCTCTTGATGCGTTTCTATTTAGTGGTCAAGACAGCGACGGATCGCTTTCGCCAACCACTTCTGTTGCCAAGGGGTTGGTCGATGCTGTTAATGATCCACCGACACTTTCGCCGGACACAAATGCGGCAGTGATGATGCTTGAAGATGAGACGGTCGCTATCGATCTGAACGCGCTGGTATCGTTACTCAACGCGGAAGATGTTGACGATACAGTCACTGCTATGATCATTGAACAAGTTGATAGCGGGTCGTTGCGTATCGGGGCGGACATCGACTCTGCGCTTGTCTTTGCGGCTGGCAGCGTCGATACAATCGATTCTTTGAACAAGGCTTTCTGGACTCCTGAAGCGCATGTTTATGGTGATGGACTATCGGCTTTTAAAGTGCACGCACAAGATAGTACTAACGCGGTTTCAGCGGGCGCAGAGCAAGTCCGCATGGATGTGCATGCGGTGAACGATGCACCAATGGCCGGCAGTAGTTCTGTCTCAATGCCATCAGAGAATTATTACAGCTTTAAGTTAGCAGATTTCGGTTACGGTGATCCGGTAGAAGGTGATCAACTGTTTGCCGTGCGAATTACGGGTTTGCCTGATATCGGGCAACTATTTTATCAAGGCACACCGGTAACACTTGATCAGGAGATAACGGCCACTGCTATTGCGCTGGGTCAACTACAATTCAGGCCTGCAACAGGTTTTGCCGAGGATTCATTGACCACATCAATCGAGTTTGCTGTTCGTGATGATGGTGGCAGTGATAACAATGGCATTGATCTGTCTGTCGATGCCGCTGTGCTAACGTTGATTATTGAGAACGAAGATGCGCCACCAGTGGCGAGTTTCGGCAGTTTGCAAATTGCTGAGAATAATCCGGCAGGGTCTGTGATCGGTCAAATAGAGGTGACTGATCCAGATCCGGTTACCACTTACATAAGAAATGGTGGGTTTGCTGCCTCTGACCGGCCGTTAAATGATTATAATCGTTACTCGGCAGACGATAGCTTTCTTGGGTCTGACCTCGGTGGCTGGCAGGTAATGAGTGGTAGCGTCGATATACGTGGAGATTCCTGGGTCACGGGGCCTGATGGTGGATACCTTGTCGATCTGAATGGTAGTGAAGAGGGCGCTATCGAGCAGGTCATAGAAACGACGCCTGGTGGGCGCTATAGTTTAACCTTTGCCTACGCCGGGCATTTTAGAAATACCACGGTGTCTGGTGGTATTCTGGATTTTGAAGTCAGCGCTGGAAATCAGCTTACCGAATATACTGTTTACGAACATCCAGAGTGGTCGCAACAGAATCTGTCCTGGCAGCACCAAACCGTTATTTTCACAGCAACAGAAAACAATACGACTATTGGTTTTCGTTCTTTAACACCGGGTGGCCACGGTGCGATTATCACTGACGTGGTGGTTCGGGATGAGTTAAGTGTGGAATTTATCAATACAGAGTTACCTTTTTCTATTACGGAAGACGGTATTATTCAGGCGACAACAAGTCTTGATCACGAGACTCAAAGCGTGTACGACCTTGAAGTCAATGTCATTGAACCCGACGGGCGTACGGCGACGATTTCTGTGCCGATTGAAGTGGCAGATATAAATGAAAGCCCACAACTACAAGTAGTTGAAAAATTAACGGCGACAGTCGGTGCCGCCCAAACTATCGATAGTGCCTATCTTGCAGCCATTGACGAAGACGCGACAGATCAGTCTCCTGATACGCTAACCTATTCGCTGGTCAGTCTGCCAAGCAATGGGGTGCTGCAGCTTAATGGTGTTGAGCTCACGGCAGCAGGTCGCTTTTCTCAACAGGATCTCGATCAACAGCGCCTCGCCTATAAAGGAATTACAGCTGGTCCGGATAGTTTCACGTTTCGACTTGCCGATGGTGGAGAGGACGGTGTCTCTGATACAGAGGCCGAGTTCTTTATTGACAGTTATGATCCCGTGCAGTTAATGGCGGCGGTCAGTTGGAGTATGCTGGAGGCTGGCGTTATTACGCTTGATGCTACCCATATTGATTTCAGTGGGGGTTACACAGACGCAGGGCAGCTTAGGGTTGATGTAATATCCCGACCCACATCAGCAGAATTCTTTAATACACAGAGCGGATTAGTCGTACATCAATTCACCATGAAGCAAGTGTATGACGGGATCATTACACTGAGCCACGATGGGCGTGAACCGGAAGCCGGGATGATTCAGCTTGAACTCTACCGGATTGACACTGAACAGCCGACACTAATGGATGCTGATACGGTTACTCTAGACGTTGCAGATATAGCAGATGCACCAGCGGCCATTGATAGCGTGATGGCAACAGATCATCTGACCGCGGTAACGATAACTCCCGGCCAATTGGGTTTTACAGATAATGATGACGGCGATGATCTGCAGGGTATTTCCATAGTCAATGTCCCTGCCATTGGATCGCTCTTACTCGTTGATCAGCCGGTGCAAGTTGAGAGTGTTATTGGTATTACCGCGTTGCAGGCGAACGAATTACGTTTTGTTCCAGACCCCTTAACCAGCGGTGCAATCACAGAAACGATCGCGTTCAGGGTTGTCGATAACGGTGACGTCGGGAACGGTGGCATTAACGAGTCTGCGCAAATCAATACGATATCAATTACCGTCACCAGCAATCACTCACCGGTCGGCGTTGCGGATTCTATTCTGGTTGATGAAGGCGGTGTAGCGTCGTCTTTGACTTCTAATGTTGAGAGCGTGACCGACAACGACACAGATCACGATACACCGGGCTCAGAATTGGTGGCGCAGATTATCACAGCGCCTTTACACGGCACTTTGCAGCTAAATGCCGATGGTACGTTTGTCTACCGTCATGATGGAAGTGAAACAGTTTCTGATAGCTTCCAATATCAGGTTAGTGATTCAGAGTCAGATCTAGCAGACGGTACTGGCAGTATTGTTCAGGTAGATATTGAGATCGTTCCCCGAAACGATACCCCCGAAGCGGGTCAGGCTGATAACCAGCTACTGGTGACCAATAAGCCTTTTCAAATAAGCCTGCCTGAGGGTCTTTTCACTGATGTTGATCGTGAAGATGATCTGACTTTGACGGCGACCTTGAGTAATGGTTCTGTGTTACCCGACTGGATTACATTTGACCCGCAAACAGGCGTGTTCAGTGGTACACCGGACAGTCAGTCCGCTGACAAAGTTATTGTGATCGTCACGGCAACAGATGCAGAAGGTGCTGCAGCTGAAGCATCTTTTGAGATAACCGTAGAGCCCACGCTCGCTGCAGGGTCTGGTATCGAAGAGCAGGAGGAAGTGTTTGCTGAGTTGCCGGTGAGTCCCGTGATTGAAGTGACTTCAGCGCCTGTTGATGTCGAAGAGAAATTAGTTCCTGAGGAATCATTCGTGAGCTTTGTTGGTGAGCTGAATCAGGAAGTGAAGATTACGGGGTTAGTAGAAAGTCAGTCAATTGTTGCTTACACGATCAAGAGCGATGAGCCAGGTTTGATTGAATTTGAAGACAAAGTCATCAAACACAATCAGACCCATTTGCAGCAAAGAGAAGTGGCGGTGGTGACTTCTGGCGTAGTGTCGGTGAATACACTAGATATGAACATTCTGTTTGATGCGGCGGATAACTACGGGAATGATCAGTCAAGGAGAAGTCTTTATGAACTGGATAAAAGTCGCGACACTCTTGACGCGATAGTTGAACAGAAAAAGCTGGTCATTGGCAGCTCTGCGACCGTTGCCGCAAGTGTTTCGCTTGGCTATCTGGTGTTGCTGGCCCGTGGGGGGCTTCTGCTTGGCAGTGTGATGTCATCTATGCCGGCTTGGCGCTTTTTAGATCCGGTGCCGGTGCTGCAAAACTTCAGTGAAGAAGACGACGACCAGGACGATTCCCTGGAATCTCTGGTAGACAATGAAAATGCCAGGGCCGAAGACGAATCCCCGCAGGGATTTGAGTCAAAAACAGAGTCACAGCCAGAGTCACGGGATGATCCCGATCACGTCCCACAGTCACCAAGCGCCAAAGCCGCAGAGTCTCCAAATGAACAGCGCGGGGTCGATGAAGAAGGTGGCTAAATGAATTGCTGGTAAGCATTGCTGTTAGAGTCGCAATGCTCAATGTACATGCGCGGTTTAGCGCGATATGCTCTCCGGACAAACTCTCTACTAACGGAGAGGCAATCCATTAACAGAGGGCTCTCTAATAATGCGACCCAATCAAATTATTCTGTCTGTGCTGGGCGGATGCGCCTTGTTGATCAGTAATGTTTTTGCCGAAAATCAGGTGCCGGAAGGAGTAGTGCTTGCCGACGACCAGACATTCACCTATCGGGTTCTTGATGAACACAGCAGTGTAGATCCGCAAATCGTCGAAGATGTATCTGGTTCTGAGATAGTTCGTGATCTCTTTGAGGGGCTGATGAGTCAGTCTGAGGACGGCAGTTTGGTACCCGGTGTAGCAAGTCACTTTGACGTGAACGATGACAACACGGTGTATACCTTTCACCTACGTAAAAACGCAAAATGGTCCAATGGTGACCCGGTTACGGCAAAAGACTTCGTCTACGGCTGGCAGCGGGCGGTGGATCCTGAGCTGGCCTCGCCATACCAGTGGTACATGGAATTAATGTCCATCGCCAACGCGGCAGAGATCATTAAAGGCGATAAACCTAAAACAGATCTTGGCGTGAAGGCGGTGGATGATCTGACGTTTGAAGTGACCCTTGCATTGCCGCTGCCTTATTTTCCACAAATGACCACGCATGCGACTACGTTCCCGTCGCCGCGTTCAGTGATCGAAGCCCATGGCAATGAGTGGACGAAGCCAGAGAATATTGTTTCAAACGGGGCTTATATGTTGACTGAACATTTGCCCAATGAGCGCTCAGTGCGAGAGCGTAACCCAAAGTATTGGGACAATGAAAACACCACAATTGACAAAACAGTGGCATTGGTGATCAACGATGAAAATGTGGCGCTGACAAGGTTTCTGGCAGGTGAGCTTGATCGCACTGAAGTGCCAGCCGGGCAGTATCCCCGTTTGAAAAAAGAACACCCTGATGTAGCGATCAGCTTTCCGCGGTTGTGTAGTTACTACTACACGTTTAACTTAAGCGATTCAGGACCTGTCGCTTTTAAAGATTCACGGATACGAAAGGCGTTGGCGCTGGCAGTTGACCGCAGAATCATTACCGAAAATGTACTGGCAGGTGGCCAACCACAAGCTTATACCTTCACACCAGCAGCGGTTGCGGGCTTTACGCCACCCAGTACAGAGATGGCAGAGATGACCCAACCAGAACGCGATGCACTTGCCTTAACGCTATTAGAAGAGACTGGGTATGGTGACGATAATCCACTAAAATTTAACATACTGTACAACACCTCTGATGCGCACAAAAAGGTGGCTGTCGCGATGAGCCAGATGTGGAAACAAAAGCTGGGTGTAGAAGTTAGCTTGGCAAATATGGAGTGGAAGGTTTTCCTGGAAACACGCGGCAATCAGGACTTTGAACTGGCCCGTGGTGCATGGTGCGGTGACTACAACGAAGCATCCACGTTTCTAGATCTGATGGATAGTCAATCCGGTTATAACGATGGAAAGTACACTAACCCGGAAGTCGATGCGTTACTGGAACAGGCGAAACTCAGCGCGGAAACTTCTGATATTTACACTCAGATCGAAGGAATAATAGCTGCTGAAACACCGATTATTCCCATCTATCACTATGCCGGTGTGTACATGATGGATAGTGATGTTGGAAACTGGCCGGTAGCCAATGTACAGCAAAACTGGTATTCGAAAAATCTGTACAAGATCGCTGAATAATGCTTTTTATGCCGTCCGCAACGCGGACGGTGAATAGCGAAACACATCATGCTTAGTTACACCATTCGGCGGTTATTGATCGCCATTCCAACAATCCTTTTGCTGGTGATTGCGTGTTTCTTTTTAATGCATGCGGCTCCGGGTGGCCCGTTCACCTCAGAGCGACCGTTGCCACCAGCAGTGCTGGCGAATATTGAAGCACGCTATGGGCTAGATCAGCCAATAGGGAAGCAGCTTTGGGATTATCTGTCCAATATCGTGCTGCACTTTGACTTTGGACCGTCGTTCAAATTTAAAGACCGCGATGTCAACGACATCATCTCACAGGGATTTCCCATTTCCCTGACCTATGGCGTGTTGTCTTTTTTAGTGGCGTCTGTTGTGGGAGTATTGCTGGGTGTAGCTGCGGCCATCCGGCATAACACCTGGGTTGACTATATCGCTGTCAGCTTGGGGATTGCTGCACAAGCACTGCCTAATTTTATAATGGGGCCTATCTTAATCCTTACTTTCACGTTGTGGCTTGGCTGGTTGCCGGGAGGCGGGTGGAACGGCGGCCAGTGGCAGTATCTTATAATGCCAGTGATCGCACTCTCAACGTCATACATGGGATCAATTGCAAGGCTCACACGGTCTTCAATGCTAGAGGTTCTAAACGCCAATTACATCCGCACTGCACGTGCTAAGGGTCTGTCTGAAAAAGCGATCATCTACCGCCATGCGTTGAAGCCTACGTTGTTACCGGTTATTTCTTATCTTGGGCCGGTCTTTGTTTATGTGCTAACCGGCTCTGTGTTTGTTGATATCTATTTTTCAACCGGTGGACTAGGTCTGTCCTATGTTAACTCGGCACTGACCAGAGACTATGCGGTGCTACTTGGGGTTACCATTCTTTACGGTACGCTGACCGTGTTGGTGAATCTGCTTACAGACCTTGCCTACGCCTGGTTTGATCCGAAAATAAGGTACTGAATCATTTTTGGTCGATCAAAAAAAACGGCAGTATTAGCGTCTGATATCACCGATTACGCGGGCGTTCGCGGGCGCTCATTAATGCGAGATGCACGAGACCGTTTTCTGCGTAACAAAGCGGCAATCGCGTGCCTGTTTGCTCTGTCTCTGATTGTCGCATTTGTGCTATTTGGCCCGCAGCTAGCCCGCTGGAGTAACGAGGAAATTGACTGGGTTGTCCTGGGTGACATCCAGAGCCTGGGTATGCCGTCGATGGAAAGCGGTCACTACTTTGGCACCGACGAGTTGGGGCGTGATTTATATTCGCGCACAATTCAGGCGACAGGTACATCGTTACTGGTCGGGTTAATTGGTACGTCGATGGCGCTGATATTCGGAACCGCCTGGGGCGTTATTGCCGGCTACTTCGGTGGACGCACTGATAGCCTAATGATGCGTATTGTCGATATTCTATTGGCGATCCCCGGCACGTTGGTGATCATTTTAATTCTAGTGGTCGCCGGGCGGTCATTCATTACGTTGTTTATAGCCTTGGGGGCGGTGTCGTGGTTGTCAATGGCGCGCATAGTCAGGGCGCAAACACTGGCACTCAAAGGGCGTGAATTTATCGAGGCTGCACGCGCCGGTGGTGTCTCTGAATCGGTGATCATTGTGCGTCATATTTTGCCCAACCTGATGGGGGTGGTTATTGTTTACGCCTCACTGTTAGTGCCGGAAATGATTCTGGCAGAGAGTTTTATCTCTTTCCTGGGGCTTGGTATTTCAGAGCCGTTTACGTCTTTGGGTGCATTAATCGCAGCCGGGGCGGGCACCATGGCGTACGGCACACTTTGGCAGCTGGCCTTTCCATTGTTTTTTTATATTTCAATCATCATCACTATGTTTTTTATCGGCGATGGTCTGCGTGATGCCCTTGATCCAAAGGACCGGTGAACTAACGATGCTATCCGTCAGTGATTTGTACGTCACATTCGACACCCCGGATGGGTCGGTCGAGGCGGTAAAAGGCGTGTCTTTTACTATTGCACCCGGAGAATGCCTGGGCATTGTGGGTGAGTCCGGGTCGGGCAAGAGTCAGTTGTTTATGGCTGCAATGGGTTTACTGGCTGGCAACGGACGGGCGCACGGCTCAGTGCAGCTTGATGAGCAGGAAATTCTTAATCTGCCACTACCGCAGCTCAACAAAATTCGCGGCGATGACGTGGGCATGATCTTTCAGGATCCGCTTACCGCTCTCACGCCACACATGCTTGTTGGGCAACAAATGGCTGAGGTTCTGCGCGCTCATCGTGGTGTCGACGCCGCAGCTGCTCGGCAGCAATGCATTGAGTGGCTGGATCACGTTCGTATCCCTGACGCAGCACGGCGTCTTAAACAATACCCGCATGAGTTGTCGGGGGGTATGCGCCAACGGGTGATGATCGCCATGGCCATGTTATGTGAGCCGAAGCTCTTGATTGCGGATGAGCCAACAACAGCTCTGGATGTGACCGTTCAAGCCGACGTCCTAGATCTTTTAGCAGAGTTGCAGCGCGAACAAAATACTGCCATCGCGCTTATTACACACGATATGGGGGTCGTGGCGCGAATGTGCGATAGCGTGCAGGTGATGCGATCTGGAGCGTTTGTGGAAGAAGGTGCTGTTGATGAGCTCTTTGTCAGGCCCAAGCATAGTTATACGCGGCAACTGCTGGATGCAATGCCGCGAATAGATTCAACATCAGTGCGTCCACTAAACGGAAATGCCAAAATATTATTGGATGCACGTAATATCGAAGTACATTTTCCGGTCAAGGTTAGCGGTGGTTTTTTCGGCAGGTCAGTGCCGCTTCGTGCGGTCAATGGCGTAAGCTTTAAGCTGCACGAAGGCGAGACACTTGGCATTGTTGGTGAGTCTGGCTGTGGCAAGTCTACACTTGCGCGTGCTGTGCTAAATCTGATTAAGCCAACCCACGGGACGGTCAGCTGGTTGGGCACCAACTTGACGGCGCTTGATCGCAAAGCAATGATAAAAGTACGCAAGGACTTGCAAATTGTTTTTCAGGATCCGTTAGCGAGTCTTGACCCGCGGGTGACGATATCAGACTCTATCACTGAACCGTTACGCACATTCAGACCGGAGCTAACCCGCCAGGAACGTCGTGCGGCTGTACAGGAGATGATGCAGCGCGTCGGTCTGGAGCCATTGATGTTCAACCGATATCCACATGAACTATCTGGCGGACAAAACCAGCGGGTGGGCATAGCACGTGCCATGATCAACCGCCCAAGGCTGATTGTCTGTGATGAAGCAGTCTCTGCGCTTGATGTGTCTATTCAAGCTCAGATTATTGCTTTGTTAAAAGAGCTTCAGGTTGAGTTTGGACTGTCGTTGCTGTTTATTTCACATGACCTCTCTGTGGTGCGCAATATTTCTGACCGAATAATGGTGATCTACCTTGGGCGCATTGTCGAGCTAGCCGACAGTACAACCATTTGTACCAAGCCATTGCATCCCTACACACAAGCGTTGATCTCTGCAGTGCCAATTCCTGATCCGGTGGCGATGCGACAACGACAGCGATTGCAGTTACCCGGTGAGTTGCCGTCGCCGATGGATCCTAAGGCCGCGCTGCGCTTTTTGCCAAGCAAGTTGGTCGAAGGTGATCATCACTATGTGCCGCTTTTAAATGAGGTAACGCCCGGGCATTTTGTTGCCGAGCATGATTCGCTTGAATTGATCATGTCCAATTCTGACGCGCTATCACAGATGGTGAAAGCGCTTTGAGGAATTTGGTTTGTGGGCAATTTGTCCGGTTAGTGAGACCTGACCTGCCAAATTCTTCGATAAACAGCGTGCAAGGAGGTTGTCACTGGCCCGTGCCGGCTCCATTGCAATATAGGCGTTCATGTTTTATTAACTACCGGTCATTCCATTTAACACAATGCGGCTTATAAAAAATCGTATGCTTGTGGTGACTTCATAGCGATTCACCCATAAGTTGGCTTTGCTAGGTTGTACGAGAATCAGAGGTGCTGTGATTCCCACTGATTAGTAGCGGCCCATAAGCAGTGCGTTGTTGTAAGGTCTGTTTACCGATGGGCATCATTACCTTCCATTTAAACCATCCGTATTGTGTGGAGAAAATAATGCAGACTACGCTGCGCCTGTGTGTTGCCCAGATGACGTCGACCACTCATCACACGGGTAACATTGAGTTTCTTGACGCGGCAATACAGCATGCCCACAGCAATGGATGCCGCTGCCTTGCGTTACCTGAAGTGGCTGGCTTGATGAACAAGGACCCGGTCACTGCGCGTGAGCATATAACTGATGAAAAAACGGACCCTTATGTCAACGCCTGTAAATCATTGGCTGCTGAATATGGCTTGTGGATTCAGACTGGTTCAACACCAATCGTGGGTGGTAACGATCTGTTTCTCAATCACGGAAATTTGATTGATGATCACGGTGCTATTCGGGCGAGCTACGATAAAATCCACTTGTTCGATGCCACTATCGATGGTCTTGCGCCAATCGGAGAGTCTGCCAGATACGCGCCGGGCACGGAGGCGGTTGCTGCGGAAACACCGTGGGGGGTATGGGGAATGTCGATCTGCTATGACTTACGGTTTCCCCATTTGTATCGAGACTACGCCAAGGCGGGGGCCACGATTCTGTTTATACCCTCTGCATTTACAGTGTCCACCGGCAGGGCTCATTGGGAAGTACTGTTGCGCGCCCGTGCTATTGAAACGGGCTGTTTTGTGGTTGCTGCGGCCCAGGTTGGTCAGCACGATGACGGCCGCGAAACCTGGGGTCATTCGCTGGTTGTTGACCCATGGGGGAAGGTGTTACTGGACATGGGAGGAACTGACCCAGGTTATGCGGTGTTAGAACTTGATTTGAGCCTTGTCGACCAAGCCAGAAATCAGATACCGTCACTAAAAAATGAGCGTCAGTACCTGTTCACTACTACGTCTGGCTAAAGTTTCTTAATTAACTGTCTGTAGCAAGGTGGTGATCATCGAACGAAAACCGGGCGACCTTGACGTTGGCCCGCGTTTTTCGTAAATGTTGTTGTCTTTACACCGCACTGCTGGTCGGTGGGTTGGGTAATTTTGCCCGCTGCAGTACCGGTCGCTGGGTTGCCTCAGTTGTGAAGCCGAAGTGAACTGTTTATGACTTCGGTGCCGATACCAGTGTGCAGGAACGCCGCTGATTCATCAGTCGAGATTTACGTGCTTTTAGCTGTACAAGACACAAATAATTACTAAAGGATTCACCTCATGACAACGTATTCGTCATGGAAAAATATAATTTTGTATCAAATCATATGGTTTGGTTCTGTGCTGGGGCACAACTTGTTTGTATTGCCGGTTGTCCTGCTGGTGTGTCTGCACTTTTATTTATGTACCGATCGTCGCGATGAGTTGCTCGTGGTATTTGCCTGCGCGTCTTTTGGCATATTCGGGGACTCAGTGCTTTCAATGCTAGGCGTCTACGAATTTACGCCAGAGCCTGTGCTGTTAAAGATACCGATGTGGTTAGTAGCAATCTGGATTGGGTTTACAACAACCTTGCGTCACGGTCTGGGCTTTCTGGTGAAGCGCCCGCTACTTGCTGTGCCAGTGGCCGGGATTGGAGCACCATTCGTGTACCTTGCAGCCGCGAGGCTCGGTGCCGTGTATTTCCCCTTGGGTATGGTCAATACCGTGATTATTGTTGGCACAGTCTGGATGCTGCAAATGGCACTCTTTATCCTGGTAATTAAAGGCATTACACGACGGGTTGCTATTACAACGGCGAAGCCTGTTACCCCTGCTTAGAGGCATAGCAGTCTGTTAGATTTTATGATCACAGGAGTTATCGCCTCAAAAGCAAACTCAGCTCTGGCCAATTCAATACGGCAGAGTTAGTGGGGTATATCTTTTTAAGGTGCACAGTTTCTCACGCGATCTAATGATCTGATTAGCGAAATTGCCTCTGGATGCCGAGTCCTCATGAATAATGCAGGCTAGGCGCGGGGTAGGTTGCTCTGCTGTACGACTACTGTTGTAGGCTGCTTTTCCGCCGGCGAATATTGACAAAAACTGGGGGTTTTTTCTTGATGTGTTTTGCTGGGTTTTGCCCTCGCTGCGGTTCTTGCTTCTTCTTGCGCACATGACGCCAAACTACGGTGGGCACAAGAGCGTTCATTCAAATCTAAGCTCCTTGAGCATCCGGTATCTGCCGCGCACCCGTTGTTCTATGATGTCAGGTATCTTGCAGAAGTAGGGCGACTGTCAGTCTTAAGACTGAGAGGATGCCTATACTACCGGTACCTGATCAATTCCCCTCAAGATCTAATCGTTGAAGTTAATCTGTGCATCTGTCAGATAATAGTTTTGAGTAAAAGAGAGCTTTGTAGTGCAGTGATTAATGTTCGATCGTATTGTTCATCGATTCGTGATGAAGGCTCGGTCCGCATTAAGTTAATACTCTCTGTTGGAGTGATGAAAGTGCAAACGATGGTTTGGTTTCGCTTGGTGTCAGTGTTAAAAAACCATCACGCTGCTATCAGGATTTAGATGATATATGCAGCTTACACATCTCATACACAATATTTTTCCTTCCATTGCTGTTGACAGATACTCGACACTGCGTATAATCGCGGCCCTCATGACTATTCAAACACAACAAGTAAAACAGAGCCACGCAACCGGATTCGGTGTCGCGATTTTATCGTGTGCATCAATTGGTAGCGCTGTTTTCGCCTATACCGTTATAAATTTATACCGGCCATTGTGTTCGCATAAGCGAAGTAGACGTATAAGAAAATATATAATTATGTGTTAGTTACTCACTGAATATTCAGTGAAAGACTTGCACGGCGAGTCTTTCGATTGAGCTTTAACAGGCCCTGATCGACTCGTTCTATCAGGGTTTTTTTTCGCCTTGGCAATAGTCATTTTAATTAGATTTACTGAATCGACGTTCGGTTCGGTTATCAGTTCACTTGATGTTTAACAGATTCAGCGGTCGGGGTTAAATGCCTCGCTGGCGCACCAATGCTAACCATTGCACCGTGTGTACCGAACTGTTTAACACTGGTGAAGCCGGGGAATAGCTCAACGGTTAGAGCATCAGGTTTTTAATCTGAGGGTTGCCGGTTCGATTCCGGCTTTCACGACCAGACCGTAAGGTCTTCCTGGAACGGCTTAGCGGCCTGCGGTTCGACTCCGCTCTTTTGGGTGTGTATCACCCACCACCGGCGACCGTTGCCAGTTTGTTTTGACTCTGTTGTTATTAGGAGTCAAACAATCAGCAATGCATCAGTCGATTGTTGTGACTTTGATTGATTGCGGTGTATTACTCGCCGATTGTGAGACAGGTCAGCTGTGAATAGTGTTTTTGTTCACGTGCATGTCTGATCGTGATTGGCGCATTTTACACCCGGATCACTCATGCCAGTAGTCCACTTCTGTGTTGTGGCAACGGAGCCATTTATTTGTTTTATTAGCAGCAATAGTTTTTGGGAGAACACAAATGTTATATAGAAAAATAATCGTACGAAAGTACGAGCGTGCTCTCCTGTTCAAGGATGGAGACTTTCAGGCCATCCTTGCGCCGGGGATTTATCGTTATGTAACTGTAGCGTCTACTTATGAAGTAGAAACTTACGATGTCACTAATCCAGAATTTACACACCGGCTAGAGGATTTCTTAGTGGAGTCTGAACCTGAGATGGTAAAACAGGTCTTTGACGTTGTAGAGACCGGTGCGGATGAGGTTGCAGTCGTTTATGCCAATGATCAGATCGCTGGCGTTCTGTCACCGTCGATTCGAAAAATGTACTTCAAAGGATTCGTGAAGCTCCATGTCGAGCGTTACGATTTGAGCGCAGGGCTAGCGATTGAAAGACGCGTAGCGCGACTGATGTTCTCAAGCAGTGATGGTCGTGTAAAAACGATTGCCAAGAATGCGGTGGTCGGGCGGATCGTACCCCTAGGGCATGTGGGTTTGCTGTACGTTGACGGTGAGATTGCGGCGACTCTGGGTACTGGATTGCATGCGTACTTCAATGTTGATCGAGTGGTTAGTATTGATTTGGTCGACATGCGTGTGAGATCTCTAGAGGTGCAAGGGCAGGAAATTTTGACTCGCGACAAAGTTGCGCTAAGAATTAACCTGAGCGCAACTTATCAGTACGAAGACGCAGCTTTGGCGTTGTGTAAGCTGAAAGATCCACTGGATCACCTGTACAAGGAGATTCAGTTCGGGCTACGTGCGGCGGTTGGTACCCGGACACTTGATGCATTGCTGGAAGATAAAACATCCATTGATGTGCAGGTTGCCGAATCTCTGGGGTCACGATTTAGTAATCTGGGAATCAGCGTCAAGAGTGTCGGCGTGAAAGACATCATTTTGCCAGGCGACATGAAAGAGTTACTGGCTAAAGTGGTCGAGGCTGATAAGGTCGCGCAAGCAAACGTGATCAGACGCCGGGAAGAAACCAATGCCACCAGATCTTTGCTAAACACTGCGAAGGTGATGGAAAACAACAGTGTCGCATTGCGTTTGAAGGAACTGGAAACTCTGGAAAGAGTGACCGAGAAAGTAGGTAACTTGTCTGTGTACGGAGGTCTTGATTCCGTGATGGATGGGCTTGTCCGCTTGACGAAGTAGGATCGGGGAGGGCATAACGCCCTTCCAGATTCTGCAATGTAGTGAATGCTGAACCATCGCTGCCCGGTTTTGGCTAATCTTCCCATCGCTCTAGAGGCAATGTCTTTTATTAAGCTGGTGAGCGGAAATCCATTTAAATTGGCATGGCTCGCTGATCGCTATACCATAGGGCTAGTGTAAACCCTAGCGTTGCAAAAAATTCCGGCCCAGAACCGCTGCGCTGCTTCTATAGCGGCATCTAAGGCGCTGTACTC